>JAPYZJ010003269.1:0-17040 GCA_030522765.1 Ophioninae sp. B BG-2022a | reverse complement strand
AACAAAAAAAAAAAAGAAGAATATAGTGAGATAATTAGCGGCGATACGATACCGAGTAGATAATCGCGAGCGATCCAATTGTACTTCGTTCGTTTCGTAAGATTTAACAGTGATAATACGTGGGCAATGGATAGGTTATAACATTTATTACGAAATAATAATAATAGATGAAGAACGACGAAGACAAAAAAAAATATACGACAAAAATACAAAAAAAAAAAAAACAGAGGAAATAGAAGCTAACGTGTTTCGAAAATGGCTATAAAACGAGGGCAACGACGACGAGAAACGACGAGGAAGATCGAAGGAAATTTAAGGAGGAGAAATTGAGGATTTCACTCGGTACACACAAATAACATACTCCATGCCTTAACGAATAGTAGATATATATATATATATATAAATATATAGTACGAGAGCTATTTATGCGAGCGAGAAAGAGAGCGAGTAAGGTTGTACTAAGCGTTTTTTTTTTCGGTAGTACCATTGTTTATTATTATTATCATTATGACTAATATTATTATTGTTGTTGTTGTAGAATATTGATTAATTGTTATCATTATCGATAAAGATATAGATTAATATATTGTCATGAATTATTATTTAGGTAGAGGAATATAATGAATTTATTCGATTGGGTCGTTGATCGATTCATCGATCGCGTTCTGTAAAAGGCAAGGGTTTTTTTTCTTTTTTTTTTCTTTTTGTGTTTTTCTTTTTTGTTAATGCGGCTGTCGAAATAATTCACGATGTCGTGTTTCGGTGTGAGGACAGTCAAATCTTGCCGCGAACACCACAAAAATGCCTTGGTAACGAACGAAGAGAAGGAACGTTTTTTTTTTTTTTTTTTTTTTTTTTTTTTTTTTTTTTTTTGTTTTTTTTTTTTTTTTTTTTTTTTTTTCATTTTTCATTTTTTGTTTCTTCGTTCGATCGAGCGAGGCTGTGCACTTCGAAAAAGCGAGAGAAACGGAATTCCGAGGGAAACAATAAGGGCGAAGTCCAAAAAAAAAACGACTGGATAACTGATAAATCTGGCGAAATTTAATTTCACTTCGGCCTGCTGGAAACGCAGAGTAAATTTCAAAAATGAGATATCGAATTAATTTTCGGAACCAACGTTTATTCGGGGACTCCAAGAGGGTTGCGCCGGGGGGGGGGAGGAGGATTTGCGTTCGTCGAGTCTTATTAAATTTTGCGATGTTTAACATTGTCGAAAAATCCCTCACCCTCCTCGATGCGATATACATGAAAATCCAAAGCAAACGAAAAAAAAAAAGTTGAACGAATATCTTGGCGAAGAAAGATCGTAAATTTTTCGAAGTCTTCGCTATTGCTATCACATTATTTACAGGAACTCTAAGAAGTTCGGCTTACGCACTTTTCCTTCCTTTCAAAAAAAATTTTTTTTTTTTGGTTCGTTCTTATCAGTCTCGTTTACGAGTTTTTATTCGTGCTTTTCAGTTTTACGAGTACGCCTTCTCCAGCGAATTCTTTTCTTCTGAACGGTGAGAAGGTTTTTTTTTAATACTCTGACTCGTCGAATATTCGTTTGGTTTTTTTTTTATTTGAACTTTCAGGAAAGACGATCGAAAAATTGAAATTTGAAAAAACGAGGGAATTGCTGCGGATACAATTTTCCCCAGATTATTTTTCTACATTTATTATTATAGCTTGCTTCATGCTTGTTGATGAGAATTGAGGATTACACGAGGGTACAATGATAAAGATATTAAATTTTTTTTTTTAATCTTCGAAGAAATTTATTTGATCGCACTGGTGAATAATTTTATTACTTTTTTTGTCGCCCCAGTTGACACGTTGTTTCTCTCCCTCCCTCTCTCTCACTTTTTCTCTTCCTATCTCGCGTTAATTATCAACGTGATACACTGCGTTTTACTCTCGCGAAGTTATAACTATGGAGAACTCGAAATTTCGAGGATCGACAAATATGGAGATTTTTCTTTTTTTTTTGTTTTTGGAGAAGGCGATTGAAATCGAGTTTTTTCACTCGATGGTTGTGATAGATCCTGGCGCGCGAAGCATCAACGATTTTCTTTCAGTTACCGTTTATTATTATTATTATTATTATTATTATTATTATTATTATTATTATTATTATTATTATCTTCGTCTATATGTTTCATTACAATTCTGTTACGAATAATGCACATATATATGTATATGTATATGCATTATTGTTATTCTCGTTATCGAAATGTGTTTATTTACGGAATAAATGATTAATATCACGTTTAATTTCAGTGAAAATTTTCACCCTCTGCATCCATTTTTCAGTACAACACCCAAGCCTGAATCGTCAATTGAATTCGTGATAAAAAACGATATTTTGAGGTTGCATTTTTTAGTGGAACTTCCAACTCGAAATTGAGATAAAAACGATATTTTGAGGTAGAAGATTTTTGGTAAAAATTCCCTTGGAAGAAGATTTTTGTTTCGAGTATTTTGTTTTTTTTTAACCCATTGAAGACGATCGTTGCCATGTGGCAACAGTTTAAAATTCAAAATTGGGAGATTTTGAATTTTTTTTTTGTCGTCATATTAACTGGTCATCATTTAACCCAAATATAAAGATAAAAACACAAAATTTGAATTTCAAAAACTCAGTACGTAACGGGTTAATCTACAGGCAGTACAATGATGCAGGAGAGCCTTTGATTGTTTCCTGTTTCTGCACATTTTCCTTGTTGGTGAGTTTCAAGTAAAATACGAAAACGCAATGAATTCGAGTTTCGGCTCCGTTCGTAAAGATTTTTCGTTTTTGGTAATGAGAAAACAAGCTCAAAAAGAACGAATTGATGTAAAAACGTAAAACATCTTTCTGAGTTTCTTTCTATTATTGATGTTAGTAACTAATGGTAAAAAATGTTAAATAGAAAAACGTTGATAAATTGATATTACAGTGAAAAAGTTTATCAAATATCAAGTTAAAACGTTCATTGAATCTCGAAAAATTCGTGTAGCCTTTTTTGGGGTTATTTGGGTTAGAAAAATGCGTTTTAAGTTTGACTGGTGGTTTTATTATTGCAACAATAAATTAACTTTCAATTTGCAATTTCTGCGCTATTTTTCGAGCCTTCTTCTTTAATTTGAGCTGCTTGAAGTGACGAGCGTTTTCTTCGAAATTTTCACAGTAGCGTTGTTCCTCAAAAATGAAACGATAATCGTTCAATGATCAATTATTAATTATTAATTCTTGATTAATGATTAATTATTAGAGATAAATTCTTGATTAATGATTAATTATTATAGATAAATTCTTGATTAATGATTAATTATTAGAGATTAATTCTTGATTAATGATTAATTATTAGAAATTAATTTTTTGATGAATGATTAATTATTAGAGATTAATTCTTGATTAATGATTAATTATTAGAGATTAATTCTTGATTAATGATTAATTATTAGAAATTAATTTTTTGATTAATGATTAATTATTAGAGATTAATTCTTGATTAATGATTAATTATTAATGATTAATTAAATTAAAATTAATCGTAATTCTCAAACCGGTGGTGTTCTTAGAGGACACCGCAAGGATCACGTGGATAAGATTAGAAGCAGAAAGGATTGTTCAACGAGGTCTCGTTACGAGGACGATAAAAGACTAATTAACGCTCGCCTACTACTGTCGCAGACTATACGAGGGTGAACATTATCAGGAACCCAAAGTTGGACGAAGTGGAGAAATTCGTCGACACACCGTGCACGGGAATTTATTACGAGTTACAGAGATGAAAGGGCAGGAGGTAACGATATTGAGAATAGTTTTCCGGTAATCCACGAGTTGACTTGCTTCCATATTTTTTTTCTCTGGCTACACGCGTACTTCCGAAAAATAAGTGACGATTCAGCATACATCGAAAAAGTCTGCAAGTCAATTAAGGGGAAACACCCCAGTAGAATACAAAATAACAAAATAATTTCCAAGTTTCAGAATTTCAAAAATAATTTCCAAAATAATTTGGAATAATTTAGAAAGTAATTTCTCAAATTCAGAATTTTGAAAATTATCTCACAATCGGTTGGTCCGATTCCAACCATATTTTTTAAATTTCCATATTTCCAGGCTTTTGTAATTAAATAACATAGAATTCTTTTTCACGGAATTTAAATTCTGTTTTCAAAATACTTCTTCATAGAAGTCAAATTTTTATCACAAAATGACGTCTAAATAACATTTTCAATTATTTTCTAATCTGAATTTTCACATTTTTGACTAAATAACGAAAACTCGAATGTGCCCTCTTAAATAGCTCATTTGAATTAATTTCAATTCCAATTTCCAATTGAAATTTTAAGTTCCTGCAGATTGTCTCGTGTGTATTTTACTTTCTCGAAAATGGCCAATTGAGGATAGATTTCAGCGTGATTGTCACACGGGTCATTCGAGCTTGAAAAATCCTTTAGAATTGAGTTCGGGCGAATCGATTTTCACACCCAAACAAACCCAAACATAACAATACATGAATACAGATTACACGTTATTGTGCTGCCTCGGAAGCCATTCTTGCCTCGAAAGGACAAAGTTTGCCCGGGAAATGCAATTTGGGTCCTTCCATCTACCCCACGATCGTCCAATATCCACTGAAAACACCACGAAGCGATTTGCATCATTAATCATCCATCTCCCATTCCGCTTTCATGATGCCCGAGGCATTCGCGGTATAGCCACATTTTCTTCCGTCGAGTGCAGACCGCGGACAAAACGTGCAGACACACATCTCGAGAGCAACGTTGAATCGATATATCGAAGCCCGAATTAGATTTTCTGAGACCTTATCAAAAATTCTTTTCTCGCGATTGAAAATCATCGAGGCCTTTTTTTCTGCTATATTTAAATTTTTCACAAACGTGCAAAAAGTCGTGAAAACTTCACGAACTGTTTTTATTTGAGTGCCCATATATCGAAGTTCAAAAAAGATTTTTTTAACCTTATCAAAAAATTTCTGAACTTGTAAAAAATTATCGTGAATTTTTTGGAAATATTTGAACCTTGCACACATGAGCTAAAAGTGTTTAAAAATTTGCAATTTTTTTATATTTGAGAGTTCATCTATCGAAGCCCGAAAAAGATTTTTGATACTTTATCGACAATCATTTTGAAAATTTTGAAATAACAATTATCGTGAAATTTTTTGCAATTCTTGATTATTTGGTAAATAATTTTTTTTCGCGAGGTCGTGCGCGTGAAGATGAAAAAATATATTTTACTGTGAAAGACGTTTTTCGACTCCCCTGCCTTCGAAGCCTTTTTTACTGTTTGGTGAAACATCGAATTACGAATTTAGATCGAACGTCATTTCTCGGCGTAGGAAAAAATTCCTTCTCGGCATTTGTTTCGCTGTAGCTCTGGGCGTTCAAGAATATCTCGCCGGTACAGATGGATTATAGTCTCGGGATGTTTTTCGTAACCAGTGCACGGGGAAAAAAAGCCGAGCAAGAAAAATCGAGGGGGTGAAATATGATGAGGATAAATGAGTGCAAACTTTGGATGAGAAATGGGCTTGTTTTTTTCATTCGTATATTCACCTTTTTCCGGAAATGATAAAAATTGTTTTTTTTTTTTACATTAAATTCTAACATTTTTATTATGTTTTTTCCGTAATTTATTTCGAAGTAATTTTATGAGTGTAAATATGCAAAATTGATAATTTTGTATTTGAAATTAAACCTGTCACAAAGTACTAGTGAAATGTTTCAAAATGTCACATTCAAGAACCAAATTCACTAAGAAAAGATGACGAAGAGGCCTAGGAAGATTTCGTTGATGAATGTTGTCAGATATAGCACAACATTTTTCGGTGTCTCAAAAAAATCGTAATTTTTTAGTCCGGCAATCTCCTTAGACCGCAACGATTAAACGCACTTAATAATTTTTTCTTTTCCTCGCAAACTCTCACCACAAACAAATATAAATTCGTAATCGATTCGACACCGATAATAAGTCTCTATCGTATATTTTCAAAAAACTTTTTTTTTCAATTAATTAGAATTCGTACCAGTCAAAATATTTATTTCTGGGTAAATTATCAAAAATCCGGGTGAAAAATCAGATGATAATGTTTTGAAACGTTTCAGTTCCGAATGAGAAATTTTTTATATTTTTTCTCCGTTAAATAGTTCGGTGAATAAAAAAAAAAATTTATATTAACATAATAAATAATTCGAGTCAGAAATTTTCTCTTTATTATTATTTTACTCCTTACCTTTATTATTAATTTATTATTGAGTACGTAAAAACGTTTTTACAATTTTTGTATAAATATAAAAAGAGTGGGATAAAAAAAAAGTACATTTCGAGGTACATTGTCTTATCCACTTGATCGAAACCGAAGTTTTTTTTTTTAAGACTTTTATTCACGCACCACTGAGTATTCCCATGGGCTTTCGTTGGCTTTTCTCCATCGGGCAGATAAAAAGCATCCATCAGTAACGCCTGACTTCGTTTTCCAACGTTCGATCATATAAATGTATAATGCCTGTCACCTTTCCCATCGTTTATCCTCGTTATTTCGTTGATCCAACGGTCATAAAACGGCGCGACAAAAAAAAATATATTTATAAGTAAGTGGATACGAGAGTTGGCCAGGCATTGAAGTATCACCTCGTAAGAGCCTAGGTAAAAAAAAAATATAAAAAACCAGAGAGAACGCCATGAAATTGATACCGCGAAAAAAAAAACGTCTGAAAATAACATAAAATTTCGGCTAAGGATTTCCATTTTTCGGAGCATTTGTCCATTTTTATTCGTCAGTCGAGCTCAGCCGAAAATACTCGTCGGTCGTTATTCTCGATCTCTCCGCTCGAACCACACTTTGTATACACGCGTTTTATATCCGCTTTTCCGATTCAACTGTAAACCTATCAAAAAAAAAATATAAGAAAAACAAAAAGAAAAGTGGAAGCATCCCCGAGTGAAATTATATTTTTGGTCTCCTCGCGTATTTTTTCAACTCCGGATGCTTTCAGCCGTCTCTTTCGAGACTCCCTTTCCATTAGTATATTGCTTTATGATGCACGAAATAAAAACGATTGGAGTTCCGATTCCAGGCCCTCGTTGATATTTGTTTTTTCATTTTTTTTTTTTTTTTTTTGCAACTCGATGAAAAAATACTTTTGGCTCTTGAGCACATTGTGAAGTAATATTCTAATGGATTTCGAAGCTACGAAATTCGTCGATTTGAATTTTTTCCATAAATTAAATTTCCCCATCGTTTGGGTTGACAACGAAATTCGTCAAACGTGGTTGATCTTGCATTTTTGAGCAGCTCAAAAAAAAAGGCAAAACTCTTCCAGAATTTATCGGTTGATATTTTTTTTTTTTTCGTTTATCATTTTTTTTTTTCGTTCCATATTGATCGATACGTGAAAATCGCTCGTTGCGGAAAACGAAGAGAATCACAGCCTCGCTCGCCTCGCAAGCTCAACGATCGCCGAGTCAATGCACGAAACGAACAGCAATACACATTTTGTAGGAAAGAATATTGCGTCCCCGTCGTTCGAACGTTGGTGAAAAACGACGACTATTTTTCAATTTTCTTCGTTTGTTTGTTTTTTTTTTTTTTTCATTAAAAATTACGGATCGAAAAAACAAAATCCACGTTTCCGCAAAATTCGATTTTCACCCACGTTCAACGACGTGGCATCGTACTTGTGATAAAAAAAAAAAATTATATAAATTAGGCCAATAAAAATGATTGATTAGTGAAACCGTACATGTACACGTATACCGATATACAAATAATATAAATACGAGGCACGATTAGCGCGTAACTAGACACTAGACGAGAAATTAAGAGTCGTTCGAGTTGAACGACGTTATACATTGTGAGACAAACGTATCGAGAGTGTACATGTGGTTTATGAGTGTCGTTGTTGGTTTTCGAGTGAGAATAATTATAAACAAGAAAAAAAAAAGCAAGAACGAATAACCAGCGATTTTCAATAAACGAATTGTCTTGAAAATATCGAATAAAGCCATTCGTATAGTAATAATGTATATTAAAAAATTAAGAAAAAAATAAATAAACAAAGACGACCAGGCGAAATTACGTCGGAACAATGTGAGAGCAATAACGAAAAAATAAGTATACACACGGTCACAGAAACACGAAGTTATATATGATGAAGTGTGTAAATTGAGAAAGGAAAAAATGGGGCTAATTGCATACAGGGAATACCGAAGAAAAGATCGAACGTAAAGAAATTATAAATTATCATATTTACCATTCTTATTTTATTTTTATTATTATCATATTTATTATTATTATTATTATTATTATTATTATTGGAAATATATAAATAGCAAATAAAGACGCAACGTGCGGTATATCAACGAGCCTCTCAATTTTCAACGATTAGATCTCGAATTATAAGTTGGCGAATTGTTTCGTACTTCATCAGCTATTAATCCAACGACACAGCAGACGCTATACAGTAACGTAGAAACGAACCAAAAAAAATCCAACAGATTATGGAACAGGTAAATAGAAAATAATGGAAAGAATAAACGAGTTATAATTAATACAGTCTGTTTAATCGTCGTAACGATTACAGTTAATAGCCAGAAAATTAGTCGAGAAAAAGATCCCGCAAAATGGCCAATAATGAAAAAAAACAAGAAAATACGAAAATCATGACACATGCGTAAATTACAAATGCAGATAAAAAAAAGACCCATGAATTATTGTGTAACGACAGTAACGATGTAATTGCTAGTCAATGTTCTATGTTGAGATATTTATCTGAAATAAAATGCATATACGTTGTTTACACCATATTAGGAGGGTTATCGTGTTTCTCTCCGCTTGTAGTTCCGACTCATCGATCATTCTTATCAGCCACGTTGCTGTAAGATTTATCGTCGTATTTGTCGAACGTTTTCCAAAATACTTCCGCCGGAAGTCATTTTTGTATCTGTGGAAAATTTGTTTTTTTTTTGTTACGCTTTTAAATTTTGTAATAACCTTGCATTTTTTTTGCTACACTCTTATATTTTGTACAGTCGTTGGGTTTGCAAAGGGATTCGTTCAAATAAATGTTCATTAAGTCGTGAAAAAAATACTGCTTAGTTATTTGTTAGAGCTAGGCGAAAAAGTATGTTCAATATTTTTTTGTCGATTCCCATTTCACAGAATAGAAATTTGGCTGAGGTACTTTTGTTCTATGTATCTTCAAGAGTCTTCATGATTTTTTTTATGAGGTAATCTAATTTTTTTGTTTAGAAGTTAAAATCAGAGCATTTTGGGTTTTCGATAAAAATTTGCTGTCCCATTGCGTAGAGAGATCGAAAAATATGAGTTCTTGATAAAATAGGGTATTTTTGAAAAAATAAATATCATTGGTAATAAAATGCTCAAAATCAATGCTGTTTTCTAAAAATAAACACTTCCTGCGTACTTTTATATAAAACCTCGTTACAAAATTCCAAAAATTCGACAAAAAATATTTATTTTTAATATCGATAATTTTTTTCTAAAAAAGTAGCCACATCATACTCTGACGTAAATCTCATTGTAGAGTTTCAACAAATGTCAAGTAATTCGATGAAAATCGAAGAATTACTGAAATATTGTTTTATTTATTATTCCCACAAAACGTTAGTCACAATTATGATGACATTCGAAAATACGTAAAAAAAAATTGTGCTAACTGAAATTTCAATTTTTTCGATTGGGTTTTCAAAAAACAATTGTCGAAATTGATATTTGGACACGTGATCGATGGTCCCCTCAAATAATTCACAACGTGCAACCTGATTGATCTGGAACTACGGCAAAGTTTTTCGAAATCGACGTTTCCTAAAATCAACTTCCGCACACATGACTAGAAATGATCTCGAAGATATACGTGCGTTCGTTCGTGCGGGAGAATCGAACGAGTACGTGATTCGTGTTGGAAATCCGTAAAAACTGCAGCGGAAAAAATCGATCGTGGTATTCACGAAAGCCCAGGGGACAATCAATCACAGGTGAGTATTTTTTCAATCTCCCCCCCCCCCTTAAACCCACGCTCCCGTTTCCCGAATATCAATTTCGACAATTGTTTTTTGAAAACCCAATCGACAAAATTGAAATTTCAGTTAGTATACTTTTTTTTTACGTATTTTCGAGTGTCATCATAATTTGTTGACTAACGTTTTGTGGGAATAATAAATAAAACAATATTTCAATAATTCTTCGATTTTCATCGAATTACTTGACATTTCTTGAAACTCTAGAATGAGATTCACGTCAGAGTATGATGTGGATAATTTTTTAGAAAAAAATTATCGTTATTGAAAATAAGTATTTTTTATCGAATTTTTCGAATTTTGTAACGAGATTTTATGTTATGATTTTAAACGTACGCAAAAACTGATTTTTTTTTAGATCTACTTACAGTATATATATATATATGTGCTTTTCAAATTCCTATCAACGTGGTAAATCAAAGAGGCTGACAGATAACAAAAAAATTGAGAGCATCACTGAAAGCACCCCTCCAAACGACCAACCACGCAATGTCCTCTTTTGCATTCCCATTATACGTGATTCTCGATATACCTTCGAGAAATAAAGGAAGCTAAGGGCGGAAATACTCGACAAGATCGAAAACGTCGATTGCTCTTGTCAAATGACTCCTCTCTTCGTCACTACTTTTTTTCACCCTCGGTGTAAAATACCTGATCTATATCTTTCATGGCTCATTCTGGTGACACCGATTCTTTCTCTTCAGACTTTATCTGCTTGGGTCTGTCCAGAGCTCGTCAACAAGTTGATGAACAGTTATCACGGGTACGTCACTTTTAATTGTCGTTTTCAATGCTCGTGGTTCATTTTGGTTGGTAAAGTACCTGACCCATGTAAAGACTTATTTGTTTTCATGGACAAAAAAAAAAACTATGAATTTTGAAATAATACAAAAATGTTTATTTAATCATTTATTCAATAATCAACGTATTAATAATAATTTTGGTTTGGAAAACAATGTTAACTATAAGTTAATATTGTTTTCTGTTGTTTAAAAAAATTGTTTGAAAAAATGCTTATAGTTAACTATAAGTTAGTTCTGTTGTTTAAATAAATCGAAATAAAGGACAAGTGAAATATAAAAATCAGATAATCACTGTAAACATTTCACAGCTGAATAAATTAAAAAAAAAAAATTTTTTTATCAATTACATGCATAGAAATTCGTGTTGAGTAGTGTTTTGAAAAATAATGAGTTGGAACGGAATTTTTTTTTTATATTGGATACGTGAAAAATATTAGGAAACTTTGAAATTATATTTATTTGAACAAAGCTGTTGTTAGTGTTTTTGCGGCAACTTGATTGATCTGAAATGAGAAAACGGAAAATCTCATTTCGTTGTAATAATACAACTTTTATGATGTTTTTTTACGTAACAATTTAACAGAAACAAAATCGTGTAAAAAACGTTGGCCTTCACTGAAAATGTATCGGATCTGACGAAAATAATGGGGAAAAACGACCACTGGCTTTGCGCGTACAATTACCGTTCGTATTTTCCCGAGTTTAATTAAAAATTTCGAAGAGACAAATGGGTTTCTCGTTTGCAAAAAAAAATCCACTGCTCATTAAATAGCTCGTATTTATACATATTCAGCATGTATGATGCTTGTTATTCAGCCTCAACAATGAGTACTACTCTTTTTGCGCACAAACGAGTAATCTTTAGAAGGCGAGTTAGACATATAAATGTAAGAGAAAAAAAAAGCAAATGAAAACGAGAAATATATGGAAAGCGGGGAGAACGTAAGAAAAAAAAAGCTTTCAACTATACGACTCGCGGGACGAAAAATATACGGCACCAGGGGTTCTCAGAAAACGGAAATATTTTTTAATTTTTATTTTTTAATTATTTAAAAAAAATGTCGTCCTTGCTGCTCATGAATTTCGTATCACTCGACATCCTGGTTATAAGAAAACTTCCGTTTTCAAAAATCCAGAATTCCTTCAGTTCGAGAGAACAAAAAAGAAATATTGATTTTTTGCAAACGTAAAAAAGATAACGGTTTTACGTGGTACATCATTGATGAAACGTTTGTTTGGGTTTGTTTCTTTGTTGTTTTTTTTTGTTCTTTAATTAGCAATTTTCAACGTTTATTTTTATGCTGTTTTTACAAGAAGGGTGGGGGCGAGGGTGGACTTTTTGGGCGGTTGGAGATAAGTGAATATCAAGGTTTTTTTCGTGGTAATTATTCATTGTACATAATTGAAAAAAATATAAATAATGGTGTCCATTATTTATTATCCATTACGTATTAGATTTAGATTTTTTTTTTAATTCAAAAATGTTTTCCTTCCGGGTTTTGTAGTGACTTTTTTATGTACATAACTGAAATTTGATATACGTATGAGTATATGTCAATTTTCTAAAAATTTGAAATTTAAAAAAAACAGTACAAATTCGAAGTGTGATAAGTATTTGAAAAAAAAAACAATATTTTTAACGAAATTTTTACTATAAAGATTGAAAATGAAAAAGTTTACTTTGAAAATAATTTTTAATAAATTGTGGATTGTCGCAGACGACAGTAACATCATTTAAAAGTGTGCAAAACAGAAAAGTAAATATTACTACTAACATTATTATTAAATATTACAAAAATTAATATACGTTAAATATCAATTGATTTTTATTTTTTTTCAATCGTACGAATATTTTAAAAACAAGAAAGTCATGAAAATGAATTTATATTCGACCGTCTAAATGGACTCGCTCCGAATTTTTTATTTCAACGTGCTCTACGACTACAACTAAAAAAAAAACATTAACTTCCGGTTGTTGACGGGGGAAAAATTGTGCATTTGGACGTAGCTACGAATTGCGGGTCGAGAGACCGAAAACTGTGTACGAACGAAAAAAACCAGCAAAAAAAACCAGAACGAAAAAAATCAGCAAAAGTGAACAAATAGCGAGAAGCTTTTGAAGAGAGCTAGTAATTTCGTGAGAGCGGGAGTAAATTTGGAAAGAGTGAACAACGGAATAGAATTTGATGAGGAAAGCTACACAGTTTTTGCTGCAGGGATTTTCCGGAGGGAGCAACGGTACAGTTCGAAACGAGGGTGGTATAAAAGCTTCTCGAAGCACTGTATCAGAAAATGAAGAGAGATAGAGAAAAGCAAAAGAGAGAGAGAGAGAGAGAGAGAGAGAGAGAGAGAGAACCTCAACGCTAGGAGGTAACGAAAAGCTTCTCCGAAAGCTTTCGAAGCCCTTCACCCTCCTTTATTATTTTTCCCGGCACGTCTCCCAACACAACAATAACACGAATAAATATATGTACGAATGTTCCCCTACGTATATGTGATCAGGAAAAAGTTTTTCCGAAACAAGCTCCACCTTCATCGTTCGTCGTCTACCCAAAGAAGACTTTCAAATATTCGAAAAGTTCCCTAGTCACCACCGCCGAAAACTTTCGAAATTTCAACCCAATTGTGCTCATCGTATACGATTACTTCGAAGCCATCCCTACTGATAACGTTCCGAAAAACATCTCTATTCGAAGTTTCAGTATCAACGAAAGTTTTCAAATATATATATATGTATATATACTTTTGATTTTCCAAACGGTTGTGCAAATTTGAAAGAATAAAAATTGGGGTTTAAAGCAAACCACTGTGATGACTGGATATCCCTTTCCTTATGGATATTATATATTTTTTATTATTTTATTTTTTTTTTTATTATTTATGTATTATTTATTATTATTATTTTATTATTTATTTTATTTTATCATTATTATTTTTTTAATAAATATTATAAATATAATTGAAATATAAATAAATATATAATATAAATATAAAATATATTAAAAATATTTTTTATTTTATCATTATTTTTTATTTTATTTTTTTCTTCAGCATTTTCGTAAGGAGCTGCGAAACTTCGTTGGCACGAAAAACATAATTTTTCGATAATTTAGTGAGGTAAAATATTACCACATTTTTTTTACCGTATTTGGACAACAATATACAGAAATTGGATTAAGATTTGTCTTCTTCGCATATATCGCAGTGAAATCAATAATTGTATCACTCACGAGCTCGAAAGTATTCAAGAAAATTGCATGTACTATTTAAATTTACATTAACAAACTCAAACAAGGTTCAGTGGACTCTTAAACCAAGTGGACTCTGAACCCAAACATCCACATTTGGTGATTCATTGTGGCAAGACGTATTTGCTTATGCTATTATTTTAAGGGAATGCAAAACTCGCTTCCGACCACTTTGGAATTTCGAAATCACTATTCTCCGAAACGGATGCACCGATTGTGATGAAATTTATTGTGTGCATTTAGGACGGTCGCCTCCAGGGTCTCTTGGTCGCCGTTTTTTCAAATTTTAACAAAAACGTGCAGTTTGTGGTTATCATAGAAAAAATAGTTAATTCGTGAACGATTATATGCCTTTTTTGCAATTCCGACCATCAGGACCCTCTAGATCGCAAAAAAGTACATATTTTGAGTTTTGTTGCATCCGTTTGAACAAATAAATTAGAAAAATCAGATATTTTGAAAAAATAATACTTAATTGGTAACGAATCGCAGCTAAAAAATGTAAGATTATCACTAACGTAACGAGGGGCTGCGAAGAAATTTTCGTGCGTTTGGCACACGCCCTTAAGGGTCTGTACATACATGGATATCTATCGTAAGATAATTATGGACGCCCGGATTCCCCGAGCTCTCGATCTATTAATATTCGACTCCTAACTCCAAGAAGACCATTTCCAGTGCAACAATGATAACAGCACTCATTGTGTAAATATTTGATGTTCAACCCTCCACAGCTGAGGATTTCTTCCCACGAAATTCCATTTTGAAATTCCTGGTAAACCGAAAATTCGCATTAATTTGTTTATTATATCGTATCTTATCATTTGTTTTATCTCTGCTCTGTTTTTAATTATTGGAAGTTAAATGAAAACAACAAATATTTTCAGTTTTTATTTGTAATTTTTCTACATAATAATATTTTTTTACGTCAAAAATAATCAATTTTCTTATCTGTCAGATTTCGAGGATAGGAAAATGGGGATTCTTTTTTCTTGAATTTTGGAGAAGAGGAAAATGAAGAATATTTAATTAAAAAATCATATCGACCAAGCCCATGCCCATGCACTTTAGACATGTATATTTATACATTTTAAAGACTTTTAACATTTCTACGTTATTTATCCGAAAGGAGTTCAATATTCCTCGACCATTAGAATATTTATAACAATAATTCGTATCAATTTTTAACTTATAGTGATTCACTTTTTAATTATCGAAACTTTGGCCAGAATACTTATTCAAATTTAATTTCACTGTCTTACAAATACATATAAACAAATATACTAATTTTTGTACTTCAAAAATTGCGATTCTAGAAAAATACAAGATTATTCGAGAATTTTCAAGTAAAAATCAATTTATTCAACTTTTCGTATTTTTTTCAGATCGGGAAAGATGAATAATCAACGATAACCGTGAACGCACTAATTCGACGTGGAATTTGAAATGATTGAGCACGAGCATGAATATGTGCATGAATTTGGGATTTTTGTAAAATTGGATTGCATACGTGAAGCCAGTATTTTCTATTCGACTGGTTCGACATTATTTTCTCCGGTCGAAGAATTTTGAGCTCTCAGTTTGTAGCAAAGTGCATAACGCTCTTCAATATTCCGTTTTCATTGAAACCTTGCTATCACACGGGTTTACTTGATGTCTATATTGATATATTCAAATTCTCCATTTTTTATCTTTGCATACGATAAAATTCAATATCACGAGGAATCTGGGAATTTCTGAGCGCGAAGACCAGCCGGAGATTCAAAGGTACAACGTTCACCAACAGCAGGTACGATTCTTCGTGTCTCCAATGGCCAAGTCGAATTTTTTCGTTTTCACGCCCCGGTAGGCTTGCAATGAATTATAGATGGGATCGTAGCGAGCAAGGGCTAAAGTCACGACTAGGGCTGCTGTGAATTTCACGTCTCTTTTTTCACCCTCACTTTCGTCCATTTTCCCTCTTGATTTTTCATCCTCGTTCAATCATTCGAACTGCCAATTAGGCGGTTCGAAGGGTTCGAAAAATCAGCCAGAGATGAGAAGAAGCCTTTCCGATGGTGATCGTCAGAACTCTCGAAAGAAAATCCTCGCTGGCAGCACTCCTTAAAAATTCTTTAAATTCTTCGTTTGGGTCAAGTGTGGGCTATTTGAAATTTTAACGGTCGTCAGGGTTTAACAAACCCAAACAAATCGTCGGAACTCTCGAACTCTTTTTCAAAATTCTTTGAATTCATCGTTTGGGTCAAGTGTGCGCTGTTTGAAATTTTAACGGACGTCAGGGTTTAACAAACCCAAAGAAATTGTCAGAACTCTGACGGTGATCCTCAGAACTCTCGAACTATCCTTCAAAATTCTTTGAATTTCTCATTTGGGGAAAGTGTGCGCTATTTGACATTTTAACGGACATCAGGGTTTAACAAAACCAAAGAAATTGTCAGAACTCTGACGGTGATCCTCAGAACTCTCGAACTCTTCTTCAAAATTCTTTGAATTCTTTGTTTGGGTCAAGTGTGCGCTATTTGAAATTTTAACGGACGTCGGGGTTTAACAAACCCAAACAAATCGTCAGAACTCTGACAGTGATCGTCAGAACTCCCGCAAAAAAATCCTCGTTGGCAGCGCTCCTTCAAAATTCCTTGCGTTTGGGTCAAGTGTGCGCAATTTGAAATTTTTACAGTCGTCAGGATTTAACAAACCCAAACACCTCGTCAGAACTCTGACTGTGATCGTCAGAACTCTCGCAAAAAAATCCTGGTTGGCGGCGCTCCTTCAAAATTCCTTGCGTTTGGGTCAAGTGTGCGCAATTTGAAATTTTAACGGCCGTCAGGGTTTAACAAACCCAAACAAATCGTCAGAACTCTGACGGTCATCGTCAGAACTCTCGCAAAAAAATCCTCGTTGGCAGCGCTCCTTCAAAATTCCTTGCGTTTGGGTCAAGTGTGCGCAATTTGAA
>JAPYZJ010003268.1:0-17492 GCA_030522765.1 Ophioninae sp. B BG-2022a | reverse complement strand
CTCCTCGTAGACTCGGGGCTCGTCGCGGCGCCCGCGGGGTTCCTCCTCGTAGACTCGGGGCTCGTCGCGGCGCCCGCGGGGCTCGTCGCGGCGGTTACCGGGCGGCGGCGGCGCGAGGTCCCAGAGCTCCTCGTCGGCGGCGGCGGGCCAGTAGGGCTCGTAGCGACGAGACGCCTCCACATGCTCTTGTGGGGGCGCGGCGCGGGACCGGCGCCGCTCTCGCAGGGGCGCGGGGTGGGCGGCGACGCGGGCACCGAGGCGCTCTCGCAGGGTACCGATGCGGTCGGCGACGCGGGGGCCGAGACGTTCCAGAACGCTACGACGCCGTGGCGCGGCGTCTTCGTCGTTGAATGATGCCATGTTCAATAAAACTCTTTTCTCGCGAGCGTGCGGAAACGAGAAGCGGGCGCCGTGCGAGCGCACTAAATCCCCCAAATCTCTTCGGAGGAAGGTTACGCGCGCGCGCGCAGTAATCACAAGGCGTCGATGGACGTCGGGTATTCAGAGTCATTTTAGCGGAGAAACAATAGGTTTACGGATCCTATTGTTTTCGACAAAATCGTGGGGGGTATCGAATACACCTGTGAAAGACGGCATCAGCGCATTTTTGTGCAATGCGCTCGGAGCCAGCGCCGTGAAGTAGGACAACATGACCCCGTAGTACGCCTTGGTCATGGCGTTGACTTCCTCTTTCGTCTCGACGGGGAAAGAGGGGCCATCAGGGACGTATACGTTGTATACGAACCTGGAGGCGTTCGAGCGGGGCGAAAACCGCAGAGAATCCAATCGGTTGATTAAGAGTTTCTTGTGCGCCTCGATCGTCTCGAGGGGCACGCGGGTAGGGGAGCCCAGGTTTTCTTCGCAGGACGACGCCTCGATTAGGAAATCGTCCGCGTCCAGCCAGCCGATCTTGATGCGGAACAATAGTTCCGTGTAGAACATGTTCCCCGTCCGCTGCGGATCGCTGCGCATCTCAGGGTTCGTGCGCCACGTCGGAATCGGGTCACCGTCGTCGTTCGTGGTGACCAGAGCTACCTTGACTTTCTTGGAGACCTTCTCCCCGACGATCCCCACGAGGGTCCATAGGAGCGCCACGAGAGATTCGTGCATCCCTGTGGCGCACACGAGTCCCCTGTAGACCGTCGCGGCGTCGACGTAGCGCGGCTCGCCTTTGGCGTCCGCGACCTCGAATATGAACCGGTTGTAGATATCCTCGTGTACGACGCGCGCCAGAGGCCCGATACACTTGAAGTCCAAACGCCCGTACGGTGCGGAGGCCGCGCCCGCCTCGGATAGCGCGTCGGGGTCCAGGAGCATCAAGAGGATGGCCGCCGTGGCGTCAAAGTTGCAGCGGTCGCTAAACTTGGGGATGTCGCCGTGCACCGATCCGAGGAGCGCTTTCCGCACGTGACCGAGCGCGTTCGTGTGCGCGTTGGTTCGCGCATCGCCCTCCATGGCGATCACCGAGCGCAGAGAGTTCACCAATCCTTCGTCAAAGTAGTTGGTGCGCCGAGCGAGCTTGCCTCTCGACCAGTCTTCGTAATCCAGCCTCGTCTGGAGCACGGCGACGAACACTTCGTCGTACAGCCTGGCCACCGCCAGCGCATACGCCTTCAGCACACGGAGGAACTTTTTCGCGACCTGTGATCGGTACCTCGAAGGCACGGCGTTGAACGCTGCTTGCGCCACCTCGAAGGCTTCCTCGTCACCGACGGTCGTGGCGCCCGCGACGCAGGTGCGGGCAGGTAATTTGTTGTCAAAGCTGGGCGCGGTCCGGGACCACTCCTGGACGCGGATCACGAGCCGCTCGAACACGGGGTTAGTGGCCGCGCGGGCCTTCATCGTAGCGAGCAGTTTCTCTACACTCGAGTCGGGCGCGGGACCCGTCTCTCTCACCGCGTCTTTTGAGGGGACGGGCGTGGGATTTGCATCGCGCGCCGCGTCTTTTGAGGGGATGGGTGTGGGAACTGCCTCGTTAACCGCGTCTTCTGTGGGAGCGGGCGCGGGGTCCGCCTCGCTCTCTGGGGGTTTCCTGCGATCATCCCCGATCTCCGAGTCGTCCGCGGAGCCCCCCTCACTCACCGAGTCTTCTGGGGCTGCGAATGCGGGGTTCTCCTCGCACACCGAGTCTTCCGGGGCTACGGACGCTGGGTCCTCGCGCGCCGAGTCTTCCGCGGGCACGGGCGCCGTCGCACACCCCGAGTCGTCCGCGGAATCCTCGCGCGCCGAGGATTCCGCTGGAGCCGGGTCCATCTTGCGCCTCTTGCGCGCCGAACCGCTCGCGGGTGTAGAGCGCTTGCGAGATGTGCGTACCTTGTGCGTCGGGGTAGCAGCCGGCTCCTCGCACGTCGAGTCGTCCGTGGCCCCCACCGAGCCGTTCGCGGGAACCTGGTCCGCCTTGCTCTCTTTGCGCGCCTTACGCGCCGAACCATTAGCGGGCGTGGCACGCCTGCGCGTCGGGGTAGCCGGAACCACGCGCGTCGAGTCCTCCACGACCCCCATCGAGTCGTTCGCGGGAGCGGCGCTCTTGCTCGTCGCGCGCTTGCTCGTCGCGCGCTTGCTCGTCGCGCGCTTGCTCGTCGCGCGTTTGCTCGTCGCGCGCGCCGATACAAAAGAGTCCCCATGGAGTTCCGGGCCGTCCGTCGCCTCGACTGGTTGGGAGGGCGCGGCATCGACGCCCTGTTGTTTTGCAAGCTCGCCCTCGGCGGCGTCCGCTTCGCGCTCGACGAGCTTCTGTTCCTCGCGATGTACCTCTGCATCTCCCTCAACGAGGCCCGGTTGGTCGGCGCCCTCGAATGGGGCTGCGTCCACCGCCGGGAGCTGCTTGGCCGCCTGGATCGCGTCGTCGCACCCGTCGTGGCCCGCGTCTACGCACATAGGGCGGGCAGGGTCGCGCTGCGCCATCTCGGGCTGTACCTGGTCCTGCGCGCCTGGGCGTGGCGGTGGATCTGAGACCACGAGCACCAAATCGAGTCGAAACGATTCGACCGGGCGCCCCTCGCTGCGCAGCAGCGTCGCGATCGCCGTCAAGAACGTCGCGCGTTGTTCGTGGCGCAGCGTGGCGCCGGCTTCGAAGTGACGCCCTTCGGTGGCGTCGACTACGTGTATGGAGAAGCTGTTTTGGTAATTTGAATCCATTTTTAACTATCCGTACAACCGGTCTGTCTTCATAGTAGCCGATGATAATCGTCGAGGATGGTCGTCGGCGGCCTATATGTATGGGCGCGAAGCTCCTTTCCCAAAAGCTATGTGGCGACGGCAGAACGAACGCCCTGTAACGTGCTCTATGTGGACATTAATTCGATCGCACGAAGCGCGGTGCGCGATCTACGCGCGAGGAACATGGACGAGTTCCTCGTGAACCTACGGGGGATTTTGGAGCGCGCGCTCGCCGTCTTCCCGCCGCGTTGTTTGTACCTCTCGATGGACGGGTCCACGCCGCTGGCCACGATGCACCGCCATCGCGCGCACCGTTTCTCGGGCAGATTCAACGATGGTATGCCCCTGTGGTGGGACCTGTGCGCCGCGACGTGCGGCACTGAGATGATGGAGCACGTGGCCGACAATCTGCGCGAGTTTGTGCGCGCCCGGGCGTTGCCCGCGACGCTCTCGTCCTACACCGTTCCCGGGGAGAGTATGTGGAAGATCATGATTGATGCGCGGTGGCGCGAGGGACTCGTGGTGGTGCTGAGCTACAACACGGACGTGCTCATGCCTAGCGTCTTGGAGGCGCGCCCCAACCGACTGGAGATTTGGTGCGCGTGTCCCACGCTCCGCCACACCGAGATCATGTTTTCGTACATCAAGTCCAGTTGGATGCGCACGATGCTCCTCAACAAGATACGCTACACGTTCCAACCGCCTACCTCTACACAGCGGGCAATTGTGAACTTGTTATTGCTGAGGGACTGGGTGGCCTTGTTCAGCCTCGCGGGCAACGACGTGGTGCCCGCGCTGCCATCCGTGTCGGTCTATGCGGGTGGGCTGCACCGATTGTTGTTCGCGTACCGCAGGGCGATCTACCAACGAGGGCGCACGCTGCTGCGCCGCGACGAAAGACGCCGCGCCACGATCGATTTGGAGAGCTGGCGCCTCCTCATGGTGGATCTCGCGTCCACCGAGAGGCACGAGGCGATACACATCGACGTGCGGGCGGTCGAGCCCGACACGAAGACGCCCCCGACGCTCCCGAACTGGGCCTCGAACTACAACGTGTACCGCTTCGGGAACCGACTACACGAGGCGTGCGAGGCGTACATACGCGCGGTCGAGTGGTCGGTCGAGTACAACGCCTCGTTCCGCACGCCGGACGCCTCGTTCTCGTACGATTTCTTCCACGCGCCCACGGCCTCGGCGCTGGCGGTGTGCGCCGTCCCGAGCGCGCCGCGCGTGCATCAGAGCGGCCTCGAACGAATGCTGACCCCTCTGCAGTATCTGTTGGTCGTCACGCCCCCGAGGCGCGCGGATCTGCTGCCCGTCGCGTGGCAGCACCTGCTCCGCGACCCCAACTCGCCCCTCGTCGCGCTCGCCACACACCCGTGCGGCCGCTCCGAGGACGGCACCTACAAACTGCGCTGCTACCAGGCCGTCTCCTACCTCCCTCCCTTCAAAACGGAGACGATCACGCGGCTCGCGGACCCCTCGCTGCTCACCCCTCGCGAGCGCCTCCGCAACGTCTTGTCCTTCAAGCCGGAGCGGTTCAACTACGAGGAAGCGGGCACCGCCGCGGCGTTCTCGCGCATCCCCATCGGCGGTGCCCGCGACGCGCGACCCTGGCATTAGTAAAACGACGGAGCATGGAGCGACTGTTAAACACCCCGAACCCCCTTGTGCAGCTGTACCTCGAGAGGTGCGCCGGGCTGTCCAACGTGGTCGTGGACACCTCCCTGTTCCCGCTGCTTGGTGTCGAGACAGACTCCAAGATTTCTAAAGAGAAGGCCTACAGCAAGGCCAAGAAGCGGCTGCGCGAGGTCTGCGGGGAGCTCATCGACAAGAACGCCTCCGACCTCACGATCACCGTGTCTCCCGCGCACATGCTCCAGGCCGCGATGCGCTTCGGGCCCGCAGAGTTCCGCAACGACCTCTCCCGGATGCTCAGCGCGCTGGGGAAGGTTGCACACAACCAGCGCGCGGCGGAGGTTACGGTGGTTCCGCCGCAGCAGACGCTGCAGCCGCTGCCGCCCGTCGACAGATTCGCCAACGTGATCGGTATCCAGAAGAGCGTAGATATCGACCCCAGGCTCCTGTCGCTGTTCCCCCTGTAGTGTCGCGCGCTCTCACACGCCACCGACCGATCCCGCCACCGTCGCCGCCACCATCCAATCTCCGTCTATCGACGGAGATATCTATTGCCTCGCCACTTGCCGTTCAACCTCCGTCTCGATGGAAATATCGATGATTGGCCCGCCAGCCAACCTCCGTCTCTCGGTGGAAATATCGAGTGGTCCCACCATTTGCCGTACAATCTCCATCTATCGCGGAGATATCCCTGACTAACCGCGGTTGGTACCGATGTAAACGTATCTCTAAGCTAACAAAATATGGGAGTACCAGGACTGTACACCTGGGTCAAGAAGGCCTTCCCCGAGAGCAACGTCCGCTACGCCGAGCCCGGCACCCCCTGCACCGCCTTGTTCGTGGACGTGAACGCGGTGCTGTACAACGTGGCCCGCGAGTGGGACGCGGCGAACGAGGCGCGGTTCATGAAGAGCGTCCGCGCCTACCTCCTGACGGCGATGCACTACTTTCCGCCCGACTCGCTGCTATACCTCGCGCTGGACGGAGTGGCGCCCGCCTCCAAGATGTTCACGCAGCGGTCGCGTCGCTTCGAGTCGTACGCCGAGCCTTTCCGCGCCGAGTCGCCGGAGACGACGCGCCCCAAGTCGCCGGCCGAGGAGATGCCCGGTTGGTGGGACAAGTGTTTCGTGTCGTGCGGCACCGAGTTCATGGACCGCGTGGCCAAGAATCTGCGGAAGCTGGCGCACGAGCTCATCAAGAAGCACCGCAACCTCACCGTGATGGTGTCGTCCTCCAACGTGCCCGGGGAGGGCGAGCAGAAGATCATTGACCACGCGCGCCGCATGAAGGGCATGCTGGTCGTGCTGGGCGCCGATGCCGACATCATCGTGATGGCCACCGCGATAGTGGGGCGCGACCGCGAAGTGCTCTGCGCGCGCGACGTCTACAAACATTGGAAGTACCCTGACAAGACCACCGCCGCCAACTGCCGGGGCTTCACGTACCTCAAGATATCCCTCGTGCGGATGGGACTGCTGTCGATCCTGCGCCGGAGGGATAGCAGCGCGACGGACAACCAGGTCATCGCCGACTGGATCGCCATGACCTGCCTGGTGGGAAACGACTTTCTACCGCACCTCCCGAGCCTCTCGGCGCTCCTCGACTCGCTGCAGGTGCTGGCCTCCGCGTACCGGTCGTGCGTCAACGCGCGCGGATTGAAGCTGTTAACCTTCAACCACACCCTCGGTCGACCGACGATCCACGCGGACGGAATGGGCGCCCTCCTCACCCACCTCGCCGAGACCGAGGTGAACAGCGCCATCGTCCTGGACGAGCTGGCCGTCGTCCGGGACACCGAAACGCCCCCGCGCGGCGCGTACTGGGCCGACATGTACAACCACGCGCGCTTCGGGGCGCGCATCGACGAAGCCTGCGACACGTACCTCGACACGCTCGAATGGGTGGTCGAGTACTACCTGGCCGCCGGCTGCCCCGACATCAAATGGCGCTACAAGTTCCACCACGCGCCCACGGCGTCGGCGCTGCGGCGGCGGTGCGCGTTCCGGCGCGTGCGGAAATGGGACCGGAGCGCCGAGCCCCCGACGCCCATGCGGCAGCTCGTCAACATCCTGCCGCCCGCGGCGGCGCACCTCGTGCCCGCCGCGTGGCGCCCGCTGCTGCTGTCCGAGGACTCGCCCATCGCCGCCGACACGGCGCGCTCGCAGAACTGCGCGCACGACGCCAAGTACAAGATCCGCGACTTCCAGGCAGTGTACCTGCTGCCCGACTTTGACCCGGAGCGCGTCGCCGGCCACCTCGACGACTCGCTCCTCACAGAGGACGAGGCGCGCCGCAACCGCGTGGCCGTCGTGGAGGTGTACCGCGCGCAGCGCCGGTCGCCCACCGAGGTCGGGTCGAACGCCGCCGCGAGGATCTAAACATTACCGTTCCACCGGGGATACCCGGTGGATAATTGGTGCAAACTCAGATCCCCTAGAATTTAGTCCAACGACCCGGGCTTTCCTCGTTGCCAGACGTGCCAGGTGTGCTGGGCGTATTTGGCTGTGAGAAATTCAGGCGCCGAGCCACGTGGCTCCGTGTGGGAGTAGCCGGCGTCGCGCGCCTGGGGGTCGAGGGCGTGCGTTGCGCGGGCGTCATGTCGGGTTGAGAGGACGTGATGCGCCTCGGGCTGGGTGAGGTGGCGCGGCGAGGCGGCGCTGCCACGGCGGGCCGGGGCCTCGTGGGCGCGGTGGCGCGTTGAATGGGGGACGCGGCGCGCTTAACGAGCGGGCGTTTCGTGGGCGCGGAGGCCCGCCGAGGGGGCGACGCGGCGCGCTTCGACGCCGACACTACGGGCGGCATGACGCGCAAAGACGCTGCTCTGACGGGTGACGCGGCGCGACGCTGGGGCGCCGCTCTGACGGACGACGCGGGGGGACGCGGGGACGCCACTCTGACGGGCGACGCGGCGCGTTGTGGGGACGCCGCTCTGACGGGCGACGCGGCGCGACGCTGGGACGCCGCTCTGACGGGCGACGCGGCGCGACGCTGGGGCGCCGCTCTGACGGGCGACGCGGAGCGTTGCGGGGACGCCTCTCTGACGGGCGACGCGGAGCGACTCCTGATATCGTCCGCACAGGCGGTAGTCAGGATCTTGGTCACGTTGCTGTTCGGCGAAATTTTACGCCCCGTGGCCGGATTGACGCCGCTGACGCGGCGGAACAAGTCGCATTGCGCTCTCCGGACCTTGGCGGGCCATGAGCGAAACTCTTTCAGCGTAGAGAAGTTCTTCCGCTTGCCGTTCGGGGCGTAGTAGGCGTCTGAGCACGTGGTGTCGAGCAGCTTGTACATCTTGGAGTCGGGACTCACCTTCTTGCCGGTCAAGGGGTTATGGGTCCTGTCCTCGGCGAACTCGTCGCACGCTTTGGTCTTGGCAGGCGCGCCCAGCTTCTCCCAACTCGCGAAGCTGTTGACGGTAGTGTCCGAGCCTTCGGGCACGGGCATCTTCTTAATGATTCCGAGGGTGGTGCAGGCGTCGTTGAACATGTTCCAGGTGGGCTTGCCCGGCGCGATGAGCCTCCGTGAGATGGGGCTGTGGTCGGGGTCTATCATGAAACCGGCGCAGTAGCGTCTGCGCTGTTCATCGGGCAGCGCCAAGAACGCGGTCTTGGAGCGGATAGCAGGCGATGAAGTCCGGGGGGCGGCCCGCTTGGTCGGAGATTTGCGAGGCCGGCGACCCGCGACGAGCAACTCCGAGTCCCTCGGCTCAAACTCGGCGCACATGTCGTCGAACCGCCGCTCGGTACGCCGCCCTGCCGCGGTCTTGGTGTCGACGACCTCGCCCGTGTACGGGTTCGTGACGTCACCGGTGACGTGTTTCACAGCGACATATTGTCCGCAGTAAAATTGTTTGCCTCGGCGAGTGGGGCGCTGCCGGGCCTTCGGGGAACAACCCCTCCGGAGTTCGTTCCATCGCGGCGAGCCCGTCTCCATTTCAGTCTTGGTCACGGGGTCAACCTCGTCGTTCAAGAACCAGGTTTCGCATTGTTGGCGGTCGATCGACATCCTTATTCCTTTACTTGGGATACGCGGATGGGGACCGACCCACAACAAATCGAAGGTGGTACAACGGGGTAAAATTGGCAGCTCCGTTGGGTGTAAAATATATTCCACCGTATAAACATGTCTTCCCTCCCGAAAATCCTCGAACTCGACGAGTCCTCCGGATCGGGGGAGGGTTCTCTCGGGTGTAGCGCGGAAGACGCCCCTGGTGCGTTACACGTTTACGGTCGCATCGTCCCCGAGCGCGACGCTCTCTACGACGCGTCCGGGATGACCCGCATGCGCGACTCGTACCTGGCGCCCGGAGAGACCTCCCCCCAGCAGCGCCTGTGGGCCGTGGCGCACGCCTTCGCCGACGACGAGGCGCACGCCGCGCGCCTCTACGAGTACCTCAGTCGGCACTGGCTGTCCGCCTCCAGCCCGATACTCAGCTACGCCCCCAAGGCCGACAAGCACGCCAGGCCCATCTCGTGCTACCTCGTGTACGCCGACGACACGATCGATGGACTGATCCGGACCCACGCCGAGACCTGCCAGCTCTCGGTGATGGGCGGCGGCGTGTCCATCAAACTGGGCATCCGCGACAACATCATGGTGCACATCAAGCAC
This sequence comes from Ophioninae sp. B BG-2022a, assembly GCA_030522765.1. Taxonomy (NCBI): domain Eukaryota; kingdom Metazoa; phylum Arthropoda; class Insecta; order Hymenoptera; family Ichneumonidae; species Ophioninae sp. B BG-2022a. Next base: position 8,084 of record JAPYZJ010003268.1, on the reverse strand, counting down.
TACGACGCGGCGATGATGGCGTACCACCAGACGACGCGGAAAGGCGCCTTCAGCACGTACCTGAACATGGACCACCCCGAGATTGAGGATTTCATCGAGATGCGCCGTCCGACCGGCGACGACCACCGACGCGCCCGCAACATCCACCACGGCGTCGTCATCAGCGACGCGTTCATGCGCAAGGTGGTCGCGTGCATCGAGAGCGAGCACGCCAACGACACCTGGGAGCTCGTGTCGCCCAAGCGCGGCCCGAACGGCGAGCGCGTCGTCGTGAAGACGGTGAGCGCGCGCCACCTCTTCATGAGACTCCTCACGGTCCGCATCCAGACCGGAGAGCCGTACATCGTCTTCTCCGACACGTGCAACCGCTACATGAACCCGTACCAGAAGCGGAAGGGGATGCGCATCGAGCAGAGCAACCTGTGCACCGAGATCATCGTGCCTACGGGGCCAGACCGCTCCTCCATGTGCTGCCTCTCCAGCTTCAACCTGGTGTACTACGACGAGTATAGCGCGAACGAGGCGGTCTACGCGCAATTTGTGGAAGACGTGATGCGCATGCTGGACAACGCCATCACCATCTTCGGTAAGAGTATCGAGAACAACCCGTACGTCTCCCGGATGATGGGCGCGGTGCGCGGTGAGCGTAACATCGGGATGGGCGTCATGGGCTTCCACTCGTACCTGCAGCGCAAGGGCATCGCGATGGACGACCTGAGCCGCTCCATCCCCGTCAACGAGGAGATCTTCCGCTCGATCAAGAAGCACGCCGACGCCGCCAACGCCAAGCTGGGCGCGGAGCGCGGGTCCCCCGACGACATTGCGGGCAGCGGCATGCGCTTTGCGTACACGACGGCCATCGCGCCCACCGCGACGAGCAGCATCATCATGGGCAACACCTCGCCCTGCATCGAGCCGTTCTACGCCAACGCGTACGTCCAGAAGACGGTCTCGGGTACATCCGAGGTCAACTTCAACCAGAACCTGTTGCGGCTCTTCCGGGAGCGGGGCCTGGATGAGAAGCAGATCACGGCTCTCCGGGACGAGATCATAGCTAATCGCGGTTCTGTGCAGTCTATCAGCGGGCTCTTTCTGACCGACTACGAGAAGCGCATCTACCGCACCTTCAAGGAGACGGACCAGGAGGCCTTGATCCACCTGGCGGCCAACCGTCAGCCGTACATTGACCAGGGCCAATCGCTGTCGCTGTTTTTCCCGGCGGGCGTCGATATCTGCTACAATATGTCGAAGTGCCACATACTCGCCTGGAAGTTGAGAATCAAGACCATGTACTACGTGCGCTCGGAGAAGGCCGCGCATCCCCTGAACATGTCTAAGCAGACGGCGGCTGCGTGCGTGGCTTGTGAGTCGTAAGCCGGCAACCTTCCACCGGGGATACCCGGTGGATATTATCATACAAGTCTTGTGGATTTGAGGGCGGGCGGGGGACGTGTTCCGCGACCGATCCGAGCGCGCACCATGAACCCCGCAACGCAGGACGCTGCCGGCCGTAAGCGCAAACTCTGCGGCTCCCGGGCCGTGGTCAAGGCCCGGGAAGAGTACGAGGCGGCCGTCGAGAGCGGCGGAGACACGGGGCGCTTTGTGCTGCGGCGCGCGCCGTTGGCTCGGATCGAGAACATGGCGGTGCTGCCCGTCTTCGACCACATTGGGGATAGGAACTTTGAGGCGTACAAGCTCAACGAAGACATGCTGTTCGGCGCGCGACCCTGGTTCTCCGACGAGTTCCGCGCCGCGGTCGAGGCCGGAGAGTTCCACGCCGCCGCCCAGATGCTCGAGGCGTCGATCCCGCCCCGCGCCTCGGAGCCCAAACCACGCAACACACGCGGCGCGTTCTCCAGCGCCAACTTGCTCGACCGCGCCAGCCGCCTCGGAATGCCCGAGGAGGAGGCGGCCAGGCTGCTCAAGCGACACTCGTTCAACCCGCTGAAATTCAAGGATCTCACCCTGGGGGGATAATGGGAGGCGATTCTCTCCGAGGCGACTCGGAGAGTGGCCACCGCTACTAACCCAGAGATCGCGTCGTGCACCACCAGGTCGCCCGGTGGGTATTCGAACCGTCGATCGCCGTGTTAACCGAAGAACGGCGCAGTGGACCTCGTATATCGGGCAAATCGGTACACCGAATGTCGGTGCTCCAAGTATTTGGCGACATTGGTGGCGGCCTTGTTGACATCGTCGATTGAATAGTCCCATATATCGTGCACGGCGCAGGTGCGGGAGGCGTCGAGGAGGATCGCCACGTTGTTCCGTACGTCATACACCGTTCCATCGAGGAAGTCGTCAAAGACGCTCCAGTTCTCCTCGTGGAAGGGGTAGCGACGATGTATGGGCTGAAGCGGGCGGATGTTACACTCGTACATCTTCAGGAACAGGTCACGAAAGCCGATCTCCATCGCGTTCCCCAGGGCCTCGTTCGAGTCGAAGACGGCATCGCGGGGGTGGGAGATCGCCGCCCCCCTTATGCGAAAGCATATAGCGCGCAGTGGAGAATGGTCCGCACATCGCGCGACGAAGACGAGAATATTGGATCGCTCCGCGTAGAGCTTCTCGATCGCATCAAAGGTCTTCTGGAAGAACTCGGTGGTGTGCAGCACCACAAACACCGTGTCCGTAGTGGAACCCATCAGGACGCTCTGCGGGCTCGACGTGAGGATAGTGTCCGGACGAAAGGTCTCTATCACCGAAGAACCGGTGGTTAGGTAGGTGACGCAGAACGCCGCACTTGCATCAGCCATCATTCGGCGCGCCGCCTTAACCAAGCCATCTTCCGTCCACGGGCGCGTCATGAAGTAATCGTCGCTGTATATGTACGGCTCGAAATACGCCATGATAACAAATCAAGATTGTTCTATGGTTCGTCTGTGTGGAAAGCCGGACAAAAAATTGCTCAAATTTACCCTCCCAGCGCCATCCCGCAGTTTGGCGCGGGGATGGTCCGGCCCTTGACGGGTGGGCGGTGCGCGCTCACACAACGTGGGCCCACGACCTATCGGAGAGGTTGTTTGGTACCACCAGGTATCCCCGGTGGTTGGTTACTATGTCGATCACCGTATTATCAGCCGCGGCATGATCTTTGGGAACGCACATATACCTGGAGACAGCGGTTCACAACCTGACAGCCCTCCAAGTATTTGGCAACATGGGAGGCGCCCACGTCGACTTCGTCGTATGAAGAGTCCTGCGTATGGTTGGGAAAGACGCGGACGCGGGAGGCGTCGAGGAGGATCGCCTTGTGGTTCCGTACGTCATACACTGTCCCGTCGATAAATTCGTCAAAGGCGTCATTGTTGGTGATGTCGCGGGGGTAGAGACGGTGTAGGGGTTGACGCGGGCAGACGCCCTTCTCGTGCATTTGCAGGAGCAGTTCATGGAAGCCGCGCTCCATCGCGTTCCCGTGTGAATTGTCCTCGTCGAAGCTGACTTGGCGGGGATGAGAGATCGACGCCTCGTTGACGCGAATGCATATAGCGCGCAGGGGATAATCGTCCGGACAATCCGTGACATAGAGGTCGATGTCACGGCAATCCTCGTAGAGATTCCTGATAATGTCAAGGTTCCTCTGGAAGATCTCGACGGGGTGCAGAGTCACAAACTCTGTGTCCACAGTGGAGGCCATCAGGACGCTGTGCGGGCTCGATGAGACGATAATGTCCGGACTAAAGGTCTTCTTCACAGGGAGGTCGTCGGACAAGTAGTAGACGGTTAATTCCTTTTCGGCGTTGGCCATCATTCGGCGCGCCTCTATGACCAACCCCTCTTCCGTCCATGAGTGCGCTGCGAAGCCAGTGTCTTGACAGGTGATCAACTCTACAGGCGACATGTTGACAAAGCACGACTACGCGATATCCTGTTTGTTGGGGGGATATCCATCAACAACGGCTCGATTTCATCAGACCGCCCTGCAACCTGGCACTCCGACCCTCGACGATGGGAGGCGGTCGCCACCCATCCCTTCGTTCCCGGCCATCCGCGAGAAGCGGCGCGTTCGCCGCACGGGTCGCCAACTAACCTCTCCGAGGCGACTCGGAGAGACGGCGACCCACGCGGCCGCTATGGCGCGTATTCCCATCCTAGTTTCTTGAAGAGCACGCTGTACACGTCGTAGCTGCGGTCAATGACGTGGAACTCGGTCGAACTCGGAAAGTCCTCGGGCGAGCAGGGGTGCCCGTTGCGTTTTAGAAGCAAGTACAGGAGGAATTGGAGGTGTTCCGGGTAGGCCGACTCTTTGGGGTCGTAGTGCTCGGTGAACGCGTCGTACACCGCGCAAAAGTCACCGAGCAGGAGCTCTTCCAGGTGGTGGATCGAGTCGACGGAGCGGCCCGTGACCAGCATGTGGATCAGCGCCGCGTCCTTGTACTCCGAGCTGAGGTGCCGCGCCATCAGACAGCGCATCACCTCCTGCCGCGAGACGGCGGCGAGGTCCGTCTGTCCGCGCGCCGCCAGCTCGGCGTGCACCGTCGCCACCACCGAGGGGTTCACGGAGACGTTGCGCTGCGCCTGGTATCGCCGGAGCACCTCCTTGAACTGCGCCGTGCGGTCCACGGGCGCGAAGAGGGCACTCAGCGGGTGGTGGTTGCGCCGCGTGTCCACCAGCTGGTCCACGACGGCAAAGCACAGCTTGCAGCTCCTCTGCTCGTTCTTGTCGGTGCCGAAATCGGTGTCGTTTCCGCAGACGTCGCAGGTCGTCACGAAGCCGCCGCGGCGTGAGGATCGCTCCATGCGCGACATGACGCTCCCGGAGCCCCCGGCGGAGTTCGTGGTGCCCGGGTCGTCGTTGACGCAGAGCCGCTGGCGCACTTGTTCCATCAGCTCGGCGTCGAGGATCCTGAAGAGCAGGTCCGAGTACTCGTCGACGATGGCCTCGCGCAGCGCCGCTCCGGTGCGCTTGCGGAGCAGCATAAAGTATTTCTCCAACAAGACCTTTGCGGGCTCTACGTACAAGTGGATCACGGAGCGGATCGCCTCGGCGCGGCGGTCCGCGTCGCGGAGCGCTTCCAGTGCGCGCTGCACGCGCCCCTTGATCTTCGTAGGGTCGTGCGGCGGGATCTCGTGGGGAGGCTCGGCGGCCGCGGCGCGCAGCGTCTCGACGACCGCCTTGTCCGTGGCGGCAATGTCTAGGAGGAACAATTTGCTGCATCGTCCGCGCGCTCGGCGGCGGGCGCGCGGCTTGTCGGCGTCGGGTCGCGGTGGGTCGGACATGGCTGCGTCCGGGAGGCGACGCGCGCGCGCACATCGCGTTCTCAAAAATCACGGCGACTGCCGCCGGGCCGCCGAGCGGAACGCGGTGGGAATGCGTCCACCGGGTATCCCCGGTGGGGCGCTGAATAGCTCATCTACGGGTTACTCCTCTCGACGTGGTCGCGCACCGCCGCCATGATCCCCCGCATCATGTCAGGCCGGTTCCAGACCTTATCGTACCACGCAAAGTCTACGGGGATGGCGTAATCGGTGGGGCGAGACTCGAACAGGTTGGTGAGCATCGGCGAGTTGAGCAGTTTCTCGAACGTGGGCATGGGGTTATTGGCTATGTGGTAGATCTCCGAGAAGCGCATGTTGCGGAGACGTATGTCGGCGATGAAGCGGATAAACTGCTTGAGTTGGTGACGGTTGATGCCCATAAAGTCGTCGCCGTCTTCCTCGGACGAGTGTTCGTTGAACGCCAGGTCGATGAAGGCGTCCTCCAGCTTCACCATCTCGCGGCAAACGTCACGCACGCGGTTCTCCAGCGTAAAGAAGCGAATGCCGCGGGGGCCCGTGACCAACCACGTCCATTTACCGAAGATGCGGGTCAGGGCGTCGGTCTTGTCGACGTTTAGATCGAGGTTTTCGTCGATAAAGCGGTTGAGTATCATGGTCATGACCTCGGTGTGCAGCGTCTCGTCGGCGATGGACCACTCGACCACGGACGATAGTCCCGGCATGAGACCGTTCTGGGATAACGAGAGCAGCATGGTGAAGCTGCTGAACAACTGCATGCCCTCCGTGAAGCCCGAGAAGAGCGCAATGTTGGTGGCGATGCGCTCCAAGCGTTTCACAGAGACCCAGTTGACGGACTGCACGAACACCACCATCGCCAGTGGCACGGCCAGAACGGGCGGCATCGTCAGGAACAGCAGCGCGCAGGCGGCGCCGAACACCCCCGCGAATGTCATCACGTCGCGGGAGTAGTTGAATGTCTTGGTGAAGTTGCGCACGTATTCGTGCTTGTTCTTCATCTCTTCGTATTCGAGAAACTCTTGGTAGGTCGAGTGGGGGAGGTTGACCGACTCGATCACCTTGGAGTACGCGTCGATGTGCACGGCCTCCCGCGCGGCGATGCTCCCCATCATCATGACCACCTCGGGGCACTTGGAGAAGGCGGGGATGAGCACGTCGTGGTAGGCGCTGGCCACGTCGATGTCGCCCTGCGTGAAGAATCGCAGGACGCTGGTCGCGAAGCGGCGCGCGTTGGGCGTCAGACTGTGAAAGTCTTTGACGTCCTTGCCCATGGGCGCCTCGGAGGTCGACCAGTGCATGTGCTCGTGTAGTTTCCAGTAGTTGTAGCAGTCGGGCAAATGGAACGGTTGGTACGCGGTGCGGCCGGCGATGAGCTTGGAGCGCTCGCCGATGGCGTTGGGTATCAGCGTCTGGGCCGCCCCGTAGATCGCGCCCCACACACGTCCGACGACCGCTCGGATGTTCGCGGAGAAGGTGTCGCTCGTCGCGCGCTCGGTGGCTTTGTACGCTGCGTCTACCTCTGTGTCAGAGACGCCGGGGACATCGGTGTCCTCTGCTTCCGAATCGCTCGAGGCGGAAGCCGCGGCCGCTGTCTGGAAAGCGCGCCATGTTCGGAATATACAGTACGTCAACGAGATGGGGACAAAGACGGTGAGCTCGCTCGTGGCGAACCACGCTAGGAGGAAAAACAAACCGAATATGGTTAGGCGCATAATGAACGTGTTTATTTGAGTGGTATCCGGGGGCATGCGCGTGCCGTGTCAATTTTCATCGACGCGTCAACAACGCAGTTTCCACGCCTCGTTTAAATGATACGAACTCGTGAAAAGACATGCTGTACTACAGAAACTTTCAATTGGGGGGCAAGTTTTTCGCGCGTGTCCCCTGCATCGAGGAGGATGGTACGGTATGGATGAACTCGCGGCAGTTCACGGAACATCTGGGGTCGTCCCACCCGGAGCGTACCCTGCGACGCCACGTCCCCCGCGAGCAGCTGCGACGCTTCGTGGGCGAGGATGCCATGTACATCAGCGCTCGCGGCGTGATACATCTGATGATGCGATCGTCCAAGCCGGCGGCCGTCGAATTTCGTTGTTGGGTCGTCGACGCCGCGCTACCGGACCTGTGTTCAGAGGGCGTCCACTATGTGTACCCAGAACCGTCGCGGCGGCGCGTGATCCTCGAGGAGCTCTTGCGCGGGATGGACGCGGCGCTGGCGGAGCCCGTGGTGAGCGCGGAGGCGTGTCGGTTCGCAGAGGAGAGCGCCGCGTTCTCGCAGAGAGCGCGCCTCCGCCTCCTCCGCAACGTCTCGCCTCCGCAACGTCTCGGCCGCCGACGGGCGCAGTTGGCAGGCGGAGCTCTGCGAGCTGGCGCGGCGCACCGAGGTGCTAGAGACGCTGTCGTCGCCGTCGTTCCGCGCGCTCGCGGAGTCCCCTTCCGCGAGCACCTGATACCGCCGCCGGCGTCTCCCGTGCGAAGAAACCAACAGACTCTCACATAGTCCCCGGGGGCACCCGGGGACACAGTGTTACGCGGGGCCGGGCGCCTTCCCCGGTCGCTCGGCGCGACGCGCCGCCCGAACAACCTCTCTCTGGAGGATCTCGGGGAACGCGACATGGCGTCGTCGAAACAACCTCTCTCTGGAGAATCTCGTGGAACGCGACATGGCGTCGTCGGAACAACCTCTCTCTGGAGAATCTCGGCGGCGGCGCACCACCACCGGTACCGACGCGACATGGCGTCTCCGTAACAACCCCTCTCTGGAGAATCTCGTGGAACGCGACATGGCGTCGTCGGAACGACCTCTCTCTGGAGAATCTCGGCGGCGGCGCACCACCACCGGTGCC
>JAPYZJ010003267.1:0-18089 GCA_030522765.1 Ophioninae sp. B BG-2022a | reverse complement strand
TTCTCGTGCTGAGTATTTGGAAGGGCAATATTTGCTTCTTCTCGCGATCCCAAGCGACGGCCTCGCAATCCAGTATGCAACTTTTCACCTGATCGCTTCGGGTGTGGTCTAACCTGGCGATAATGTCCGGATATTTGGACGTGTTGTTTTCCTGATTCCTGCTGTATATCCTGACGTCACCGTTCTCGGCAATGTGAATCTGAGCACGTTCACCGTCGTACTTCCATTCACAAGTGAACTTCAGACCCTCGAATCGCTTCAAGACTTCCTGGACACCCTTGGTGGGATGTGCCAACATTGGCTTCAGCGGCACTCCAGGTGTCAATTTGCACTTCTCCGGTAATCCTTTGACTCCGTCTTCCAGCAGAACTGGTATCACCATATCGAAATTCGGACATTCGCTGCGAGAACAAAAATTACACGATGAGGCAATCGAATGGTTGGAAAGTTACACTTTTCGAGATTGAGCTTACCAGTAAGTCGTCTTTATGATAAGGGAGATTTCGTCGTACTTCTGCTTGAACGAATCGCTCCCGAGTTTCTTACTAGCGTTCAAAATTTGCGGTGGATATTCTTGCTCCGGTGGAGTCATTGCACAGGCCAATGCGAGAGCCTACGAGAATATCGTGCCGGTTGATTGATATTTGATTTTGGTTGGATTTTAGTCCAGTAAAAATTACGAAAACCCCTATTTTGCCAAACTTTTGTTTGGGTTTGTTTTTCATTTTCTGCATCCCTCAATGTTACCACTCACTTGCAAAACCGACTGCTCCGCTAGACCAATCCTGAGTTTTCCCGCCAATGACCTGATGAGATATCTGGCTTCCGTGAAACGACAAGCAACGAAGAGCGACTGAATTCTGTCCACTTTTTTTCCCACGGACTGTTCAACAAATCCAAATCACGCTTTGCAACTTCGATAAAGACACAAAATAGATCGATCATTTTTAAAGTCAAATATGCAATAATTACCGAAGTTCCAGTCATTTGAGCAATTTCCTTTAATTTCGCGAAAACATTTGATACGGTGAGTGGTGCTGGCTGAAACATTCTCTGATTCGAACGGCTGCCTTCGGCTACTACACCCAAATCACCAGCTTCCTGAGCGTCCAATTTGATCTGAGCGAGAGTCCTTCCGGTGCACTGAGCTATGGCTTTCATCAGTGTCGTCTCTGCAACTCCAAGCTCCAGACCTGCGTACAAATCGCGTCGATACTATCTAGTCGCCGAACACTGCCATCGACTCTGGCTATCTTTACGGCACAGTATTCCAACCTTCGTAAGCTGGTGCGAGTTGATTCAGACACAAGTAAACGCTCGGCAGAAGATCCGCTGGACTGAGCACTATGAGGGAGCGGAAGTAATTGGACAGAATTTCGATCATCTTCAACCTGGCGCTCGTTTCTTCGATCAGTTCCAGCGTCCTGGTTAGCGCGATGTAAGGCACTCTAGAGGAAAATATAAAATTGTTCTTTCTCGTACCAGCAATATCGCTATCTTTCAGGATTTAAAAAACAGTGGTAATTGTCTTACTTGTCACCTCTCTTCCAAAATGCATCATCGATCGGGTGGTACTTGGAAGAGTCTGGATTGTAAGCTGGACTTTCGTTCTTTTTGTCCGCACCTTTACTTTTAGGACTATCTTTCTGTCGGGGAGCTGCAATATTTCAATCGTAACAATAACCCTTTCTACGGTCTAAGACAACTTGAAGTCATTAGATGTTTACCGAAGAAGCTGTTTAAAGGCTTAGGAGACTTCTTTTCCGTTTTCTTTTCTTTGGGACTCTGTAGCTTCGCTTTCTCATCATCCTCGCTAGACGTCTTTTCTTTTTTGTCACTTCCAACGCCATTAGCCTCCTTGTGGCCTCCGTCCGATTCTTCACTGTCCGAAGTTATCTTAGCCTTGGTACTCGTATTCGCGTTGTCTTCATTCTCCTGTGTCGTTGGACTGTCCAGCAACTGAGTCAGAAATTCGGTTACGAATATCCATCGAGCAAAAGAACAACGAAGGTTCCAAAATTACCGGCAAATGTCCATCGTCGTCGCTGGAATCCTCACGAATTATTCTAGCTCTTTTTTTCACTGGCTTTTTCTTAATAGGAATACTCTTCTTAGAGGAGTCTTTACTCTCCTTTCCATTTTGCTTCTCTGGAGAAGTCCTGCTGGAGTCCTTGGATACATCAGGCTCTTTTTTACTTTCGTGCGGCTTTTCTCCGGCAAGCCGTTTCTTTCCTAAGCTTGCCGATATTGTAGACTGCGACTTTTTAGATTTGGAGGTTCCAGGCTTGGGAGACTCGATTTTCTTCAACGGTGGAGAACTGAAAAACGAGTTTGTTTGGGTTTGTTTGGGTTGGTACGAGCAACAAAAAATGTAGGAAAAAAAATATCTCACCTGGAACTGTCACCACTGCTTTTATCCCTCTTCCTCTTTCCATCTGCGATCGTTGCGGCTTCCTTGACTTTGCTCCTTTTACTAGCATCAATGCGCAGTGTATTAATAACGATCTTGAACACTGGTGATGTCCGAAGTGAAATCTTTGACAAGTGCGCGTGCATTAAACCACCGCGAAAGCAAAAGTTCAACAAACTCGTCATTTTCGCTACTTATAAGACTATATAGTTTTATTGAAATATCACGAGACTAAGAGTTCGAAAATTATTGTTTATTGTTACTCCGAAACGTACCTAGTCTCTGGGGTTGTTCCGTTCGTATCGGAGCCTTCGGTCGATTTCCGGAAAAAGGATCTGTCGGAAGAAATTTATTAGCCCGAAAATTCGACGAAAATTTTATTAGCCAGACGATCTCACGTACGGCAATGAAACAAAAACAAATACGAATTTTCAACGAAATTACTTACGTGATCGACCGTTGTGCCATTTTCCCGCGGTTTCCGAACACAAACTTAACCTCCAAAGAGTACGCAGCGACTAGAGTGGTTCATCAAGCGAGGCTTTATTTTTCGAACTTCGTCGAACATCCGGGATAATTTAAATCTACTTCCGGAATTCCAAAGTTTTTTTCGGTTGTTGAATTGAACGGACATCGAGAATAATTTGTTGCGAAATATCTAATAAAATATTTCAAGCGACGGCAATTGACGAATGTTTATTTGATTTATACGATACCTGAGAAAATTCGCGCATGTGCTCCAGTCAGGAACGTTGGACTTCGATTCGATCGATCTTTTTTGCTAAACGATTAAGATTCACTGCTTGGTGAAATGAGGAAGAAAATTCAATCACATCTATTTATTAACTATCGTTGAAACAATACAATAAATATAAGCATCCTTCTAAAATAAAAGAAAAAATATGTATGAACTTCCTGTCGGCTGTCACATCGTGGAGTGCTAAAAATAAAAATTGTGATTGTTTTCTCTTTCACTTCATCTTTATTGTGATTATAATATTTTATTTCCTAGCGAGGAAAGCCTTCGTGTTTCGATCGTTCGATTTCCTCGGAAAGTTAAATGCAGCGATTTGTCGCAATTCGGATTTCAGCTCGAACTTCACGACAATCTATTCGCTTTTCCTCATCGTTCGATCTGGAGCGACGGTCGCTCCAATTATACAATTATCATTACACACGGCGAGACCTCTAGCCATTTTCTTTTTTTTTTATATATGTAAACTGCCATTTTTTTATTTTCAAACGTTTGCGTGAATAATGGTCTCGCGACCAACATCCGCCATATTGCTAAACATCGGAAAATGCGACTACAGGCTCGGTCTATGACGTAGCGAAAAACGAACGGAGGGCAAGGTTATTTTACTTTTTTTCATAATCCGTCAACTACGGATGAAAATTTGTAGACGCGTATCGGATTAAAAAAAAAAAGAAACCACGGCTTTATGTCGCTACGGACTCGACGTATTCTACTCGCTCAATTTACAACAAAAGCGCCACTTGTGACGCACGGCAGACCAGCAAAGTTAACGCATGCGTGCCTTTCTTGGACGCGGAAAAACTTCATCTCAGGATTCAGCGAAGTGCAATCTTCGAGAAAACAAAACTGAAAGAACGAAAAAAAAGAAAAAAAAAAAGAAAAAAATATGAATTCCAATGCAATGTGAACGGCCAGCGGATTTATTCGTGTTTAAAAATCTTTTTTGTTCCTTCGATGTAATTAGTATCCCGAAAGTTTAGCAACCACAATATATATATATATATTTTTCTTCCGACACTACCGTCGGATCACAGTCCGAAGGCTTGACTCGCGAGTAATGCATCGATATATATATTCTCGGGAAAAAAAAAATCAAAAGTTACACATCTACGTATATTCGTTAATTCGACGGGAAATTCATTCGACCATTTTACAAATCGATCATAAACGTAAAGTACGGTTGTTTTATTTTTAGTTCGTTACTTTTGTTTTTCATCTTGCTCTTTTTTCTCGCGCTGTTTCATCCGATTAATTTTTTTTCACTAACTTTCCTCTTTAAATCTCGTATCGTAAAATAGAAATTTGTAGAAACGGCTACAGGCTAAATTCATCGTCGGGTTTCTCGTTTTTTTTTGCTTATTTTCTTTTTTTCTTTTTTTTTGCATCATATTTTCTCAAAGTATTCCTCAAGTGGTTGCGCGCGGTTTTCATTGTTCAAGTTTAAAAAAGCTCGACGAAAAGTGCGGGCAACGGGAGGGTCACGAAGAAACGTGAATTTAAGGTTGCCAATTGGTTCAGGGTAACGTGTAACGTACGTAGGGTACTTCGACGTCGTTGCCGTCGGTGTCGTTGCAGCAAAGCTCAAAAACGAGAGCGCGAACGTGAGGTTCGAGTTTCTTCTTGGATACTTTTTTCACAACCTCGGACATTGGTAATCCCATACGTTCGAGGCATTTGGCTTTAGCCATGAAGAAAGAGTAGAGCATACTGACGCCTTGCGAGAGCATCGTAACATCGAGTTTGTGCTCGTTTTTGAAATAATCCAAAAATTCTTTGAGTGTCAATTCACCCTTGACTTCGAAGCGATCCCAGAGTGTCCACTCGGTATCGTAATATTTGAGTTTCGGCGCGGAAACCGGCTCGGAAAAACCGAAATAAGGAAGAGCCAAATTGAAGAAGCCATTTTTGTAGACAGCGAGATCGTTGACGTTTCTAGCCAATTTGATGAGTTCGAAGCAAACGAGTCCCGCAACGACGGAAGTCGTAGTAGCGATCGCAGGAATGATTTTCCCAGCGATGAGTTTGCTCTTGTGTCTGTCAGCCATAGGGATCTTGTAGTTAGCGGCGCGTAGGTTGGACGAGGCGACGATGAAGTCGATATGGAAATTCGAGTCGACGTCCTTCTCGAACTCTTGGGGTACGATTTTAATGGATGCGAGTTCGTTGTGTTTCGGCAATTGTTCTTGTATGTGTACAAGCCTTTCGTGATCGACGTTACCACCGCCGTTAGAAACTTGCACTTGAGAATCCGTCTCGGCTATCATCACTCCAGACTTCGGAGTGAATTTCGGTACTTGAACATTCGCCACGATTTCGGCTATGCGTTTCCGGTCGCGATTCTCGGGGATTCCGTAAACGGCGGCTTTGAGATTAGCCGCTGCGACGATGTAGTCGAGATGGAGAGGATCGTTGATGTCGAACTCGAGAGGAACCGGACAACGTTTCGGACCGGACCAAAAAGGCTGTCCGCTGGAGGTTACTTGATCAGGCGGGAAGTTGAAGAGAAGCTGTCTTATCTGATTGTTGTATTGTTCCTGCCAATGACAACGGGCCCAAGCGACGGCATCCTCGAAGCTGTTGGGTCTTTCCTCCACCAACGCCGTGTAAACCGATTCCAGAACTTCCAGAGGTTGAACACCCGGAAGTTTGAGGGTTCTCTCGACGAATTGAGGATCGGCGATGTATTGCGCCGCGTTTTCAGCCGCTTGCCGGAACAGACCTTCGAAACTGTCGCGAGCCCATTGCAAAGTGTGCTCGATAGCGTTCGGGAAGTTCTTCAGTGTACAGATCGGTATACTCTTCTCCGGTGGATCTTGGGACGAGCTGTAAGACTCGGTGATGAAAGGAACGACTACTTGAGTGTTACCTTTGGTCCCGAGAGTGCCGGATTCCAAGAGGGGTTTCCGGTAGTAAACGCAACGACGATCCATGTAGATACGAGCGTCCACGTTGTCCAGAGCGTTCGCGACTCCGTCCAGCACTTCGAAAAACTCGTCGTTGTAAACCTTCTCGGTATCGGTGCAAACACGATTCTCATGAGCGATTACTTTCATATCGGGATTCATGGATTTAGCGACACGAGCCGCGGTCGATGATTTCGGCTTTTGAACGTCGGCTGGTCTGAACAAAAATTGACGATTCAAGTTTGACTTCTCTATGAGATCCATGTCGGTGATAGTGACGCAGCCGGTTTCCGCACCGACTCCCATCATCGCGAAATTCTTCAGCAACTCGCAACCGATCGCTCCAGCTCCCACCACGAAGTATTTCAAACTACCGATCTTCGATTGAAACTTACGACCGAAAACTGCGACTTGAGAGTCGTAACGAGTACCGAGAGGCTTACAATCATCCTCGCTGGTTTCGGAACGATCCGATGGCAGACACTCGACAGCGTCGAAGTACAACCACTGATAGATTGGTGAGAATTTACCCGAGCAAGCTTTCATCACCTCCTGAGCTACTATACCTCCTATCGTAGCGTCCATCGGATTCAAATCCCCTGCGGACACCTTAGCGAAAGTTTCCATCAACTCGTCGTTCAATTCCGTCTCGAACGAGTAACGATCCTTCACCTTTTTCGCCAGCTCAACTATTTCCTTCGCGTCCTCGTCGTTCCACGGACGAGGGAGGGATCCTTTGCTGCTCGCGAAATCGTCGAGTGCCAAAAATGCGATATGCAACTGTGCCGGATAATCGAATTTTCCATAATCAGCGATCAGATATTCCGGACTCTTCAGGGATTCCTCGAGTGACTTGAAATTCAGAGTTTTCGGCATTTTGACTTGAGTCACTATGCCACCGCGCTCGTATTCGGATAATTGCGAAGTGTCGCCGATACCGAAAGTGTACGGACCCAATACTTTGATTTTCTTGGGTGGGCAAGCGTTCAACTCCGTCATTCCTTGAATCTCGGAAAACGTTACGTAATCCCCATCTTCCATACCGTGTCTCGTATCGTCCAGACAAGTCACTATACCTTGCGAATCCCTGGATACACTCGCTATCATAGCGCTCACCGGTGGCTCTCCGTTCGTATCGACGACCACGAATTTTTCACCGAAATCGCAAAAAACTCGAGAGAACAAGCCACGAGTATCGGCGATTATAAGAGCCGCGTCGTTTTCCCGCGAAACTCGCGAGACGCGAATTTGCTCTTCCAACGGAGTTTCCGTGAGGACTATGATCTTGAATTTCTTCAAGAATTCTTCATCCAGATCTCCTTCGTGATGATGGGTCCGTACGTAACTGTTGAGCTCCGATAAACGCTGACAGCAAGCGACCGCTCGATTTTTACCGATATCAGCTTCGGTCAGATAAAACTGAGTACCGAGATCAGCTATTTTCGTGATAGCGTTGTCGTGAAGAGTCACCGATTTAACACCACCGAGAATAACGTTTTTGGCTATTTCAACGCCAAGACCTCCGAGACCACAAACGAGCACGTCGGAACTCGCCATACGACGCATCGCGTCGTGACCCAACACGTACAGCTGACGGGAATACAATCCCTCGTCGATATCCGCGTGCGCCTTAACCGACGAGGTCGCCCCGTTCTTCGCCATTTCGCTCGTCGTCAATCTCGCCGTTCCGTCACCACCAGCCAACGTAGCTGCAGCTGCGGCAACGCGTCGCTTCTTAGCCGGGGGATCAACGGAGCTCTCCACCGTCTCAGCACTAGACATCGGACTTTAAGAAACCCGTTTTATTTACGCCGTCGATTTGTCTCCTTTATTGCCCTTTTCGCCGTCACGTTGGCTTTTTCACTCGAGCGCTGTGCTCCTCCCGACTCGATGACTACGAGTCCGGTGATGGCGGATTGGCTGATATCGAGATGCTCGAGTTTCCTTTCGAATTCGCTTTTCACTCGGAAGCTTTTCCTGTCCGTCATGGAATACGAAACGGTTATCAAAATTCTTCAAACTTGATGGGATTTTTAAGTTTTTCATTTGAGAAGATTTATTTAGAGAACCCAAAAAAATTGACTCATATGAGTTACGTAGAGATTGGAGGTTATCTGAAGATCTTTAGATAACTTATTGTTGAGTTAGATAAGTAAGAATCTTTAGATCTAGAGATAACTTATCGTTGAGTTAGATAAGAAGAATCTTTGGATCTAGAGATAACTTATTGTTGAGTTAGATAAGAATCTTTAGATCTAGAGTTAACTCATTGTTAAGTTAAATAAGAATATTTAGATCTAGAGATAACTTATTGTTGAGTTAGATAAGTGCGGATCCTTGGATAACCTTCTATCTCTATGTAACTCATACGAGTGAGTTCGTTTAGGTTGTAACTTGAGTTTGTGGTCTAGTATGAGTTACATAAGTCAGAGGAGTTCTTCGCCTATAAAACTACATTTACCTAGGTAGAAGCGTCACTCTCGGCGATGGGAATCTCCGGAACTGCGCTCACAGTGCTCGGGCCGCCTGGAACAGAGTCGTCGTCGGAATCACGTCTATCCTCGAAACAACCCCTCCCTGCCCAGTTTCACGAATAATCAATAATCGTTATTACTCCGACAAGGAGAACCGGAAGTGGCAAATTCGTCAAAATTTCTCGAACTCGTGAAAAGTGGAAGAGATAAAAAAAAAAAAAGTACAGTTCGTGACGAAATTTGGATGTATCTTTTTGGGCTCGAAAATTCATTGGCTCGTGGCTGTGTTGAACGATCTGACAATTTGAAGGAAACGAGAATCAAAAAAACGTCAATTCGGGTGTTAGGTTCGAGGTTAACGGACGAGAACAAAAGTTCGTGCGCCTGTCTTTTTTTTTTGTTTCGATCGGAAAAAACGCGCAGCTTTTGTCTCAAGGGGGGAAAAGAATAACGGAACGATTGTCGGGAAATTCCGCGAGTGTCTCATATCTTAAATTTGACGAGAGTCTCACCCACACATAGACGAACGATCGTGCGTGTTTTTTTGCATTCGTCTTACCGTTCGTTTTCCTCGGCGTCTTCGCCGCGTTTCCTCGCCTCGCGGTAGTCCCAGCGACGCTAAGCACGAAAAACTTTCGTCAGCCTCGCCGGAGGGAAAACGACTCTATCGGAGAAGTATCAGGATACCTCTTGGTATCGAGGATTTCCGATTAATTTTTTCGGACCCGATTCGGGTCGCGCGGTTGAGATACGAGAACGTTGTTAGCCCGCTAGTGAGACAGCGAGAACAGTGACTCGTCCGTGGGAGAGCGCACTCGCGTGTTGCACGGTGTTTCGCGCATGCGCGCTACTTCGCGAATTCGCGTTTCGTACCTCCGCAAAATAATTACCTACGCTATTAAACTCGATGTTTCCACTCGAATTTTACGTCCCATTACTTCTCTACCGTTTTGCCGCAAAGTCCACAAAGGAAATTGGCACTTGGAACGATTTCGGGAATTCCAAAATCTCGCTCCAAATAATTCGCGTTCGGGCGACACTGCGTCGTGGGAGGGGGTGGTGGGGAGCGAAAAAAATGGGAACGCCGAGAACGCGTTCACGCAGATGTTTCCCGTTTTATCGAATTTCTCTAAATTCTTTTTTTCACTCGTTCTTTCAAATTTTCGTAAATTTATGCGAGATTTTAAATACACGAGGAGGAAGCGGGTGCCATCGATGTTTTCCACGTCTCTGCGTCACTGAATTCTTCTTCGCGTAACGCCGTTGCGAAACTAGCGTCGCGTACCAACGCGAGTCGATGAGGGACGCTGACGCGCGAACGGCCATTTTAAATTGCCTACTTTGAAGGTTTCGCAAAATTGTACAGAAATCTTTCACTCAAGACGCGTTTGATGCGTCATAAGTTTACGTACTTTGACGAAACGAGACGTTTGTTCACGACATTGTTTGAAAGTACCCAATGCGGGTATAACCTAAAGTATTGAAATTTAACACATTGAAGGTTAATGCTTTAGTCGAAATTTCAAACTGTGTCGTGTGAATCTGTAATACGTGATGTCCTCGAACCCAAACAAACCCAAACTGAATCGTGCGAATTTATAATCCTCGATGTCTTTTGTTATCGGGCTTAATAATGCATACTTACGATTCCCGTGTTCCTGACTTTCTGTAGCACAGAAATGTGTATCACGAAAAAGAAGCGATGTTCGCTGCCGCTCGCAGCGACCCTAGTTGTGAATTTTCGTACTTCATTCTTTCGCGGACGCCTGTTGAAAACAATTCGACTTATTTTTTCTCGAATAAAAAAAGCTTTCAAAAATATTCACAATGCAAATAAAAATGTTTCGATTTTATTTTCCGTATTTGGAAAGTGTTTTAAAATTGAGAATTTAAAAAATGTTTTAAAAAATGAGCGTTTAAAAATAAGAACTGCTTCGATATAAAGTTCCAGTTGACTTTATTCTCCCGGATCCTCCCAACCGCAGATTGAAACCGCTCGCCTAAATCTACGCAAATATATTGTCGCTGACAATTGCACACATGAATTTCTAGTAACTTATTCAAACCCACACACGATCAGCGATCCGTTTTCGAAGTTTCTCCAAGGTTGGGGGAAAGAGAGGGTAAATAATTCGTCCGGGTTTAAGAATAAAAGAGACGAAAAAAAAACGGGCCTAACATAGGCCAAAATCCACGCGCCGAGTAAAAATAACTCATGTACAAAAAGAAAAATGGCAACTTGCCAAAAATGAATTTCAACGGTCGGTTTTTCTTATTTTTTCTCAACTTTCAAGCTCGTACTCCAGAAGTTGTTAAAATCGGACATTATCGCGTTCATCGAGAGAAACTGGACTGCCGAAAGCGCGACGGGCGCTACGATCATCCTGATCTTCGTTTCCGGACGATTGTCTCGTTCTCCGAGATTTGTTCAATTCCGACCTCGATCTTCCCGTGATTATCGGGCTTCCGTTATCGAGATGTCCGAGTGGAGTGATCACCGGAAACGGCGTTGTCGGATTTATCGATTCTCCGGTATCCGGGGCCGAGCTTTGCCCGTCCACCACCAGGGGGCCACTCATAAGCGAATCCGGAGTTCCGTTCAACGAATGAGAAATCGGTAATACTGGACCGCCCAGAACGTCCGCGACACTCGATGACGTCATCTCCTCGGGCACTGTCGACGTTCTTCTCAACGCCGATTTTCTGCTCCTGCTGATGAGGGAAAAATAAATAATCTTTTTTAGATGTTTGGGTTTGGAATACTGAATGATCTATTTATTTATATTTAAAATGCATGTTTAAAAAAATTTTAAGTTGTTTTTAAAAAATGGTTAACAAATCCAAAAGATTTACGAGTTTTTAAAAATGCTTTACATAACAAGTTAAACATTTTTTTTTGCAAGCTTTATAACCCAAACAAAGTCAAGACCTACGAGAGTTGATAATTTACGAATTTGAGAATTTAGCATCGACTCACTGGTTCGTCTCGACCGGTGAATAAACGTGATCGGGACTGCCGCCTGAGCCACGGCCGTTGTCCCACGAATTGTGACGTCGATGATGGCTTATCTTATCCCTGTAAGCTTCAACTATATTGCTAAAACTACCGACGATTCTTTTGTCGAGTTCTTTGAGCAGTTTTTGCGGTATATTGCCCCTGCTTGTTCGGTCCGAAATTTTTGATCCCTGAAAACGATAATAGGGAACGAGTTAAAATTTCGATCGATTTTTTCTATCAGGATTGAGAATCGAATAAACTCACGCTCGAAGTCGTGAACGATGGTGTGCCGTTCGTATCCGCGTTCGGATTCGTCCATATGTTCGTCGCGCCTGGTGCGTCGTCTACCGAATTTAGTAGCATCTCCGCTGAATACGTAGGTCGGGCAGGTATAATCGGCGAACGACAGCAGACCCTGAAGACCACGAAAACGTAGAAAATCCCTTGCCCTGGAAATATTACGTCACCTATGGCAAAGACGTTCCTCGAGAATCGATGATCACTCACGAATTAACATCTTCCAATTTCTTGAGCAACCTCTCGTTCTCCCTGCAGACGAGTTCCTGATCCCTCATCACTTGTTCCCTGGTCGCGTATAGTTCAGCATTTTCTCGACGCAGAGCTTCGTTCTCGGTTATATAAGCTCTCAGCAGTTGGCTCAGCTCGCTCGATTCCAGTTCGGCCAATTTGTCCAAATCGACTTGCGGCGGCGTCATCAGCAAGCGCCGCTCTTCGTCTTCATCATGAAAATTCATTCGTCGATTCGAGACTACCTTTATTCATTCGCGATCGCGATATCGAGATATCGAAATATCGATCGAGATATCGAGATATCGAAATATCGATTGAGATATCGATCGCGATATCGAGAAATCAAATTTCTCTTACTTTTGGAGCCCGAACGTTTCGCCCTCGTCGATTCGTCGTCAAGATGGAGAGCGCTTCGCAAATGATCGTTCTCCGTCTGAAGAGCGGCCACTTCACGCTTCAAACTCAGTATCAAAGCTTCCCGCGGATCCTGCCGAACGATTGAGGAAATAAACAACCGTTAACTAATACGGATTTTTATAATTAATTTATAATTATACAGTAAATAATTATGTTTTGAAAAATAATATAAAGTATTTACTGTATATTATTCTTGGAAGGAACAAAATCTACGCGCAACTTTTTTGGAAAAATTGGATAAAATAAAATTTCAACGAAAATAAAATGTAATTAAAAAAAATTAAAATTAAAAAAAAACGCCTCACCATAACGACGATCGGCTTGGTGCGAATTTTTTTGGCTCTCGCCGCGTATCTCAGAGTATTCAGCGTTTCGCTGGAATTCGAGCGAGCGGGTGAAACGCACGCAATCTGCAGGTACGATATGAATTGTAGAAAAATTTTAAAAATATATATTTTGATTAGATATTCCGAAATGGCGGATGTAGTTTTTCCGTTTGTTGGATTACTTAATCAACGTGTTTATATTTAGGTAAACGGACCATCAGAGTGACTCCGTTGCCGGCGAGACTATCGGCCAAGAGTTTCGTCAGCTTGCTATCTCGATATGGAATATGACCGGCCTTCTTTTTCCCATCGCTCAACGAGGCTATGCAATAACCTGCCAACGTTCCAAAGAAAATTGTCAAAATTAGTGATAAAACATAAAAAAAAGCTTTTTTGGCTCGATTCAAAATCCGGAGAAGGATACGATGAGACAAAAATACGATTTTAGTGAAAATTAAATTTCTAGTGTATTTTTGGCTCGTACCCAAAACCATAAGGCTCTTGTTGATGTTGTTCGCCTCCTCGAGCGTCTTCCCCTCGCTCTGAGTTTTTTTGGTCATCTCGCTCCCAGCGAGGTCCACGAAGTTTATCTTCCCCTGCTTCGATATGAATACACCGTTCTCCATCTACGAAATAAATAAAGGCCGGGTGTCGACTCGAGGAGAAAATGAATTTAGAATTTTATTTTGAAAGAAAATTCGCACCTGTTGTTCGGACGTTATGTGAACAGTGAGGATCGTGTGGCTTCGGCTCGAATGCTCGTTCATATTGTGCGTACCCACTGAGCGATTTCTCATTCCTGCGCACCGATAATTTATTTCCAGTTATTATTTATTTTTATTTTAGTTACTATTTATTTTCATTCCAGTTATTATTCATTTCAATTTTAGTTGTTATTTATTTAATTTCAGTTATTATCTATTTTAATTTAATTGATTATTTATTTACATTTCAATTATTTCAAATTAATTTGATTAAGGTTTGACGAGATTTAAATTTCTATTGCCTGTTTTTATGGAACCGATTCGAAATCAGGGATTTCTTTGGCTTTTCATTTCACGATCTCTTATTACGTAATTTAAAGAAACCGAAATTACCTTCCTCGAGGACTGCGAGGAGATCATCGAGTTCCTCGCAATCGACGGTGAAAAGATTCTCGACGAAGAAACCACGAATCTTCTTGCTCCATCTGACAGCCAACGGTTTCCTCAAAGTTCCAGGATTGAGGAGATCGATCACCTTCTCGTTGTAGATTTCGAGAAAGGACGCTTTGAGGACGAAATTAAATTCTTTCCGTTCCTGAAGTATCTTGAAGAGATAAACGAAGGAACGAAAGACCAAACCGTGATCCTCCGAGTACGGATTACCGTTCTCGAACTGAAAAATTGAAAAAAGCCGTCTGAGGAATTTACGTTTCGACGAAAATGTCGGATGATAGATCTGTTGTTACCAAGCCTGGTGGACCGGTGAGCGTATGGGTCTTTCCACTACCCGTTTGCCCGTAGCAAAACGCCGTCGTACTGAAACCCTCCACTGCCATCTCGATGAGTTTCTTGATCCCGGAAAACTGGAGAACGTCCTCCTGACTGGCCGCCGGCTCGAACACGACATTGTAGGAAAAGAACTTGGCTCGTCTGTCACCGCTGTTCGATACGCCCTCGCACTGCGATCGGTTACGAATCCGTTTTCGTTAATACGCAACAGTTTCAATAAAATTTTTATATTTTTTCAATTTTAATTGAAGTTTTTACATTTAAATTGAAATTTTTGAATTTTAATTCAAATTTTTCAAATTTTATTTCATATTCTCAAAATTTCGAATTTTACACGAATTTTCTAATAATTTGGATCCTAAAAATTGATAAAAATTTAAAAAAAAAATTAATTTGTAAAATTGAAACCTTCAAGAAAAACGATACTCACGTGAATCTGACCCCGACCAGGAAAATGAACCGCGGAGTCTTCGCCCGATTTCCTCTCCTTTTTGCTCAGCGGACGAACTCTGAAAAAGACCACGCACTTTATCAGTCGACTGAATAATTCAGGTTGCTTCGAATCTTATCTAAGTCGACTTTACAATTTTCGAAAAAAGCGATAAAAAAAAAGAGTGTTACCTGACGACTACGTTTATATTGTCTTCGGGAAGTGGATGTTTTGAGGCTATAACTCTACGGTCGCCATCGGCCAATCGCTCGATACTTCCAACCCTGAAACGAAAAAATAATACTAATAGTTTTTTTTTCAAAATTATTATTACCGCAAAAAATATCATTATTATTCCAATAACTCTTTCAGGCTACCAAATCGATACATTCTTCGTAATCAGTTTAATTCTAATTTTAATTTAATTTTAAATCTTTTTTTACATAGATTTTGCAACATAAATTAATATTATTAATTACGATTATTAATTAATACAAAATTTGTTGATATTAAAATTGTGATTAAATTAAATTTAATTAATACAAAAATTTGTGATTATTTATAAAAAAATGTAAGATTGTCAAAAATTTGGATAAAAAGGGAGTTCCAGGTTTGTTCGTTGAAACAGGGTCTCCTATCCGAACGCGTGCAGGTACGTTATGATGCAGCGTTAGCGCCGCGATGAATAATCGATTTACGGGACGGCCTTGGCCATACGAGACTCTCGGACCTCCGATCCCATCGGATATCTTCTACATTTCTTTTGATACGGTATGTCGCAACGTGCCGCATTCGTTCTTTCGGAACGTCTCGAGTTCTCGTCCCTCTGTCAGTGTAAAAAAGTAAGTTTGCCAAATCTCATCTGAATTTTATCCATTGCTGTTCGAGTACCGCGCGATCGAGTTTTCTCTCCATTTTTAATAGTGGAATTTGATAAAAAATTATAAAATTTTGAATAAGAGTGCGATTGTGTAAGAAATAATGTTTTATTATTTTTACTATTATTATTTATTTTATTATTTTTTATTTCACTATCATTATTTATCTTAATATTTTTTTTTCTAACACTGTTGCAGAATACAATCTTTTTAAAATTAATTTTTAAGGGTGCAATTAAACAAGAAATTATTAAAAATTATGTTTTAAAAGTGAAATTGAGGGAAGAAATAATCTTGAATTAATATTGAAGAAGACTAATGAGTTACAACTTTTAATTAAATAAGAGACAGTGCAATCGAGCTATAAATAATATTTAAAAAAATAATTATTAAGATCGCAAACTACATGAAACTATCAATTGATCAATAACCACTAAATTATTGATATAAAA
Organism: Ophioninae sp. B BG-2022a; assembly: GCA_030522765.1. Classification (NCBI taxonomy): domain Eukaryota; kingdom Metazoa; phylum Arthropoda; class Insecta; order Hymenoptera; family Ichneumonidae; species Ophioninae sp. B BG-2022a. The sequence goes on along the minus strand of JAPYZJ010003267.1, from coordinate 2,020 downwards.
ATATAAAAATGATCAATCGACCAATAACGATAAAATAATAAATCAAACAAACCCAAACAATCGATTAAGAATTATTAAATAATTCACAATTCATCCACACAAAAAACAAAAGAACAGCTAGAAAAAAAAATAATACGAAATGTCGGTCAGCCACGAGCTTCAATTAAGTTCCATCACGTGTTCCCCTGTTTGTTCAAGTTTGTTTGGGTTCGCAATAATTTTGTCTCAACACGCGTTACTTATTGTTTGCCATCGGGTAAGGTTCTCGCTATATATTTCCGCTTCCCTCAATTTCCGCTTCCGACAATTTTCAACTTGTCAATTGTCTCGGTTTGCTTTTAACGCGATTCACGGAAAAGAGAAAAGCTGAGTTTTGAAGGGGACGATAGAGCCAATATTCTCGAAAGGCCATCCGGGTACTATATTATCGCAAATAACATACCAGACCGCAAGGACACTCGGCCAACATATTCGTCGAAAATATTCCACTCCTGGTTCTTAATGTTCCGAAGCGAAGGGGGGGGGGGAGGCAGGGGGTAAATCGATGAAACCCCCGAAGATAGACGAGGTATGCGTAATAAACGAACAAACGTCGTCTCCGTTTCTAACCCGTGTACACACGTGTTCAAAACATTTTCATAGGTGGAGAAAAACAAAAAAAAAAATAATTCGAAAAAGTAATTACGAGAAAATAAAAAAAAGCACGAATTTATCTTTCTAAACTGGAATTACGTCTGATGGGAACCCAGAATTACGTACGACAGAACACACGAAATCACGTTTCGATTGTATGCTTTTTATTCAATTGACTTTTCGATTAAATTTTATTGAATTTTTTTTTAATTTTACAGTGAATATTCATTTCTGTTTTTTTTTAACTTACGATTAATAGTATGGTTATTATTGTTCTTATAATTTTCATTGTTTGGGTTTGTATGGGTTTTCTGATGGTTATTATTATTTTTTATTTAATATTTTTTTATTTTTTGTTATTTTTTATTTTATATTTATATTAATATTTATATTTATTATTATTATTATATTTATTACTATTTTTATATTTATTATTTGTTTTATATTTATTATTATATTTGTTGCGTTTTTTCGTAATTAGTATTATAAATGTGGGAAGCGTGAGAGAAAAAATAAAATAGTTCGAAAAGTGAATGACACGAAAATGAAAAAAAAAAAAATAGTTCAGCTGTCCCCCTCGTGCTTTCTCTCTCCGTCTCTGTGGCGTGACAATGCGAAGGAGACGTGCAATGTCACGATTCACGTTGGATAATTGTATTGACATGGAGCGTGAGAGAGTTGAATCTATAACGGAAAGAAAAAAGAAAAAAAAAGAAAAAAAAAGGTAAAGCCGTCGAGAGGGCCGTTTACGGAGGATCGATCTCGTATCTCGTTGTATAAGCGGAAACTACCGTTCGTACCATTTGATTAATATTTCCCGGGCTGCGAATCATGAAAGTAGAAAAGCAACAACGAAAGTCCACAAGCACCGAGCCAATCGCTTTCAATCACATATCTGCCCTGTACGCTACCATGGGCACTCTCGAACTTTTTTTTTTCGGTTCTGAAATCGTTTCGAGGGTCTATCCAATGGGAAATTTTCTGCTGATTACGAATATCATCGAATTTTTGTCCGACTGCACACAGCCAAAAAAAAGGGTTTTTAGAAGTTTTTCTACGATTTTTTCATTGAAATTTTGGGTTTTGGGGGAAACGAATGGCAGATTCGTGCTCAGGGGGTTGAATTACATCGAAATGGATCAATTAAAAAAATATTAAAAATTCAAATTTTTTTCGATTTTTGGGCAAAATTTGTGTTTTCACTAAATCATCGATAACTTTTTTTCCTTTAGGATTTGGCACTCCAGTCGGTGCTCAATCTCTTCGTTATGATTTTCTCTTCAAAATGCTTTTTTTTTAATTGAAATCCGATGATTTTTCGATTTTTGGCAGAATTTCAAAGTTGGACCATCGATTTTTGCCAATTTTTCCATACATACCCCTTTGC
>JAPYZJ010003266.1:0-40641 GCA_030522765.1 Ophioninae sp. B BG-2022a | reverse complement strand
CAATGTTTGGATTGTTTTCCGGATTTTTGCAACCATTCCGGTTACAGTTGCAAGTGGAGAACGCAGTTTTTCAAAACTAAAATTAATAAAAACGTATCTCCGATCAACAACCTCTCAATCGAGACTCTCTAACCTGGCTACTCTGTCGATTGAAAATTAAATCGCTGGACAATTAGATTTTGCTCAATTAATTCGTTCATTTACTGACAAAAAAGCCCGAAAGGTAAAATTTTACTGAAGAACATCATTAAAAAAAACAAACAATTTAAAAAAATTTATCAAAAATCACCAAAATGTTCAATCTAAATGAAAAGTAAAAAAATAAATGTGAAGAAATTCAAATTCGAAAAGAAATTTGAAGAAAATTGTGAATGACGAAAAAAATCAAAAAGAATAAAAATATTTAAAAAAAATTAAATAATAAAAAATGTAAAAAAAATAAAAAATGTAGAAAAAATGAAAAAATAAAAAACGTAAAAAAATGAAAAAATAAAAAACGTAAAAAAATGAAAAAATAAAAAACGTAAAAAAATGAAAAAATATAAAACAAAAAAAAAAACTTTCTACGTCCGCGTCGTTAGCTCTGGGTAACGCTAAAGGAAAGATGAAATTCTTAATATAAGTTTACTTGGGATCAGCAAAAAAACTAACACTTAATATTGCTTCCCTTAAGTGGGCGCCACAATATTTTCGCCCGGGGCGTCAGTGGCCTTTACGCCGGCACTGTTCATATTACGTGCCGAATTCTTTCGTAATTCGGCAGATCGCAAATGAAGTGTGAAATCAAACGATAACGGGCCATTTGATTACCCCGGATAAAAAGTTGATTTTGAAAGATCAACATGGATATCGACAGTGTCAACGACAACAGAAAAAAAGTATAGGTATAAAATAAAACGGAAGTGTGCCTGTTACCATTGCTAATGAATATCAGGTGTTTCAATCATTAGCGCTCTTTTTGATATAAAAGTTGATGAATGGTTGAAAAGTGAAATAAGCCGGAAATGTACCGCGCGAAACGAGGGGAGGATTGCGTGTCGAAGGAGCGAGAAAAGGAAGAACCGCGAGAAGAAAAACGACGAGGAAGACGAAGATGTGGCGCGCGCGCGGTTGACCGTGTGGGCAAAGCTCCTCAATTGGCCGGCGTGGCACATTGACGTCCCTACTCTGTTCCATAACCAGCCAATCGCGACGCCAATTGCTATAATCATTGTTACATTTGAAACGTATAAATGTCCCGATAGAAACCCATTGAATGTCAGTTCTTGTTTCGACTCCGTCAAGGTAGCAAGTTCATTTCTGATTGAAAGATACGATCAGCGTGGTAACTTTATCAACAGCTGTCAAGGTGAGTCCAACGTAATACAACTCTTTTGTACCCAGATTTTTCGATTTTTTTAAATATTCTGATTTTTCATTGTCCCGAATTTACGATTTTTTTTTATGCAACAATTGGTTCGTTTTGTGATTTTTTAATATCGTTGTTTTTTTTTAATATTTCAATAGTAGTATATATACGTTGGAACCAAGTATTTCTGTGATTTTTTTGTATTCTATTTATACCGTGATTTTTTGGTTTTTTTTTATACAGTAATTTGACACTTTTTCGATTTTTTTGGCGATTTTTTGATTTTTTTAAATACAGAAATTTGTTACTTTAACAATTTTTCTTATATGACGATTCCTCGATTTTTTTGAAATCACTATTTTTCGATGTTCAGTCATCGCATTTTTTTCGTCACGATTTTACAATCTCTTTTATGAAGCTTTTTTTTTCTTCGCGATTTTTCTAACCTTTTTATATTACGATTTTTTTATTTATGCATTGTATTTATTTAGCAGTTTTTCGATTAATCTAAATCGTAATCATTTGATTTTGTATCACCCTGATTTTTCGTTTTTTTTGGGTCCTCATTTTTCGTGTTTTTTTTAAATTCTTTTCTTCACGCTTTTTCGATTATTGTTAGGTAAGACTTTTTCGCAATGAAAAGTTCGAAAACTGATTGCGAGGTAAAACATGAATCAGTTGGAAATATCGAAGTAGTAAAGAGCCGCATAAAAAATCGTTATTCAATTTTTCATGATCGACGAAAAAAAACATTTTCTTACGATCGACAAAAAAGTCATTTCTTCAGTTCGATACGAAAGTTAGGTTAAAAGGTAAAAATAATTGTAACCGATGCGAATAATTGACAAATATGATCGATTAGACTCGGTCCAATTTATTTTAGCGATTAATCTCACTCTTATGTCGATGTCAGTTTCGTCGGATATTTTTATCCTCGAGGAGCTGACCTAGGATAACGTCGATACGCTCTACTACCGTATGCCTTACATTGGAATGTCCATCGCGCGGACAAATTCCCGAGAGAAAACTCTCTGCTTTTTAATTCACCGGTCTGTCGCGTTCCTAGATAATCCGACAAGATTGTCCCACGTGGGTCGACGTATGCAAACGTACGATTGATCAAAATTAGCGAAAACATTTAATCAATTAGAGATTAATTAGAAAATTAAAGAAACTAATTTTTCTCTCGAATATTATTTTAATTAAATTACATCGCAGGAATTAAAAATATTTTTCAAACAAAGTAATTATTTCATTTACAACGAGTGGCCATGTAGGAAAACGTTATTAGTTGTCAAACAAATTGCTCTATTATTGTTACATTATTGTTGTTATTATTATTATTGTTATTTATTATCGCGTATCATTACTACTTGGGATCAAATTTAATTAAATTAATTTATACTTGAGATTAATCGATTATTAATATTTTTAACCGTTACATGTTATTACAATAAAATTGCTTTTATCTCTAATAATTTATTAATATCGATATTATTTATTAGCACGCATCATTGATACGAATCAATAAAATCGAAATTAACTTGTCGCAAAGTGAATTTATTCACGAATCATTAATATTGTTACTGTTATTAATAATAATTATTTAATATTCAAGATAATAGTTCACATTGTTGATATTATTATAGTTGTCATTTTTATTTCTTTCTGTCTTTGAAATTTTTGCATTTATTTTTATTATTGCTATTCATCAACCAATAAATGAGTGAATAGTAATGGGCATCGGGACGGAGAAGGAAAGTCAAGGCAACGGGTGAAGAAATCACTCGTATGTAGGGCCCTTCGGTTCCCTCCCTCGTCGCACATCTCCCGTCTTTTATCTCAATTGCAACATGCAATACATTCGTAATGTGTTCATTGCCTCTTGCCGAGGCGCGTTCTCGGATCGGTACGTCCGTCACGACAAAACAGCATCGGCCTTTTGCAAATTCGAAAATTTCTGCAACCTTTTCGAAATAATATCGCGAGAACGATCAATTACTAATTTTCACATTGGCAAATCCGTCAAATTCATCAGGTTCAACTCGGAACAAGAACTTCCAAAAAACCGGCTTATTTTCGAAAAACGCATTTTTTTTCTTAGTTTTGGAACTACGTTTAGGTTTGTTCGAATCGGACGAATTCAGGATAAATGTTAAGACTATTACTCATTGTTTATCGTTTGTCATTTTTCGAAAAAATATATCCGTTTGACTTTTGCAAAATTATGGAAAAAGTAGCGGTCTTTATTTACCACAGTTTTCTTCTTTTTTTTATTTTTCGAAAATGAATTTTCAATCAATTCTCCGAGATAGAATAATGCCTTTTTTCAATTTCGAGATCGAGTGCTCGGAATAAAGTGTAAAAGTGGAAAAATTGTCGAAAAAAAGAGCAAACTTCATTTTTCACAGATTTTTGTTAATTTTTTGAAAATACATGCTGGTTTAATTTTCGAAAAGTTAATTTCGCATTTTCTTGTTTCGAAATGGGGAGATAATAATTGAATAGAAAGGTAGCATAATTCGTACCTCCACTTATATTTATTATTATTATTATTGATATTATTATTATTATTCCTTTTATTATTTCCACATATATTTCCATTTTTATTTACCGTTCCAAAAATAAATTCTGATTTTTTCAATATAAAAATCGGCAATCTACGAAAAAACGTAGGAGTTGATAAATAGTTGGATAAAATAGCGGTCTTCATTGTCAATGAGTACGGAATGTTTGCACGAAAAGTCTCGTATTCTTGTAGCAGACGTAGTTTTATGGGTATACGGAGGGCTGTATAAGTGGGCATGCATACCATCATAAGGTAGGATTGCATCATCGAGTTTGTTCTCCCCGGCGGGCTCGGGCTTTTTCCGAGACCTTCTCATTCCAATGCGCGACTTCTCACCGAAACGGTGCATCGTCAGCCTTCTCGAATACGCTGTACAGTGTTGAAAGAAAAAAAAAAAAAAAGAAAAATTGTCAAGTGATTGCAATTTCGTGGCGTGAATTTTTGTTTCTCGTTTTCTCTTCTTTTTCGTTCTTCCGTGTAATGTCCGCTGTGGATATCGTCATTGTGAACTTCATTGATGAAGGTACGTTGAGTGCACGTGTCGATGTGAAACTTCTGGCCTACGTGACGAACCGTAGGCTTCTCAATGGACTGTCGGACATGCGTAAGAAAATCAGGAATCACGAGATCGTGTTCGTATTGGAAATTAAGTCGTCGAATGACGATTGAACCACCAAGTTGAACGACCCGCGCGATCCAATCAGACCATTTTTTTTTCTTCTTATCGCGGCATTTTGAAAATGACGAAATCTTGGGAGCGAATGAACACAGAGGAGATTCTCGAGTCTTCCAAGTTTGTTTGGGTTTGATTGGGTTGGAGGCGTTAGGAAAAATGAATTAAAAAGGTCATTAATTGATTTTTGAAGTTTGTTTGGGTTAGGATTCGAACGAGTGAAAATAAGCGACTCTTGGATCTTTGAAGTTTGTTTGGGTTTGATTGGGTTGGAGGCGTTAGAGGAACTGAATTAAAAAGGTCATTAATTGATTTTTGAAGTTTGTTTAGGTTGGGATTCGAGTCAGTGAAAATAATCGATTCTTGGATCTTTGAAGTTTGTTTGGGTTTGATTGGATTGGAGGCGTTAGGGGATTTAATAAAAAAGATCATTATTTGATTTTTGAAGTTTGTTTGGGTTGGGATTCGAGTGAGTGAAAATAATAGATTCTTGGATCTTTGAAGTTTGTTTGGGTTTGATTGGGTTAGAGGCTTTAGAGGAAATTAATAAAAAAGATCATTATTTGATTTTTGAAGTTTGTTTGGGTTGGGATTCAAGCGAGTAAAAATAATCGATTCTTGGATCTTCGAAGTTTCTTTGGGTTTCATTGGGATTGAGGGAATTGTTGGGACGAACGATGAAAAGTGATTTTCGGATTTTTTTATTCTTATTTGAGCTGGAATTTGTAATGTAAAGGAAAAAAAAAGGTGATTCTTTGATTTTCGAAGTTTGTTTGGGTTGGAATTGTTAGAGCGAGTGAAAAACATTGGTTCGTGGATCTTTGAACTCTGTTTGAGTTTTATTTAGTTGTAATCGATGAAACAAACGAAGAAAAGTGATTTGCCAATTTTCAATGTTCTTGTGGGCTGGAATTCTCGGAGTAGATAAAAAAAACGAGGTTTGAAGTTTAAGTTAGAATTTTTGGGAAAAGTGAAGAACACCTGTGATTCTTTGATTTTGAAAGTTGGCGTCCAAAATCGAATGTTTAAATAATCAGTCAATCAACTTCGAATGTCCCTAATACGAAAAACGTCACCGGTTTTCTCATCCGGTATTCTCGATGAGTTTTCGACGAGAATTTCGCATAGTCGAAAAACAAGAATGGCTGACACAGTTCTTGGAGAAATGGTTGGAGAAGAACATACATTTCTATTTCTACGCTTCAGTTAGCGAAGCCCGTCTCTCTTTTGGCCGCTGGAACCACGTTTCTGATCGGTTCCGGTTGGCTATGAGGTCATCAAGCCAGGAGGAAATTGCACCCTGTCGTACCCTAACTGATCCTTTCTTCAGAAGCAATCAGACCATCAGATCTCTCGCATGAATGTGAATCGCCAGAGAAGGAGCTTCGAGTCCCCCCCTCCACCCAACATTTGTTATCTTACCATCCGAAATTTACGGAATTCCGTCGTAAATTCTTCAAAAAAGAAAAACTCGTCGTTTACAGAGGAAATCGAGTCCGCGAGGACTTTTACGTGAATTTGGGTTCGTTTGGGTTTCGAATCGCATCTTGCACACATGTTACACGGGTTTGGGTTTGTTTGGGTTAGTTTGGGTTTGGAATCGCATATCCCACACGTGTTACGCGGGTTTGGGTCGGTTTGGGTTAGTTTGGGTTAGTTTGGGTTTGGAATCGCATCCTGCACACCTGTTACCCCCGTTTGGGTTTGTTTGGGTTTTCTCGAGACTCTTTACATTTGATTGGGTTTTATCGAGTTTGTTTGGGTTCGTTTGGGTTTGTAATCGCATCCTGTACACCTGTTACCCGCGTCTGGGTTTGTTTGCATTTGAAATCGCATCCTGCACACCTGTTACCCGTGTTTGGATTTTTTTTTGGGTTTGCTCGAGTCCGTTTACGCTTGATCGGGTTTTATCGAGTTTTCATCTGCTTCAGCGACACTTGTTGCGTGTATTTAGCTATGTTTGGGTTTTATCGAGCAGCCTATCAATGAAAAGAGGAAAAGAAGAGGGGAGGAGTATTCAATCATGAAAAAAAGGTCGACGGATCTTGTTTTCGTGGAGCCACTTCAATACTACTTCGTCTCGGTTTATACAGTAGTATTTTCTTAGCTGGAAGTCACATGTGGCTGGGCGTCACTTCAAACATTTAATTTTTCAACGAATAAAGGGTGCCTCTAACGTGAAGCAGGAATTTTTATGATAGATAATGGAGAGTCGAGCATCGGCATCAGGGCCGTTTGAAAACATTCATTTTTGCGATTTGGGAGTAAAATTGGATATTTGAAAATAACGGTTTATTTCAAGTGCTTTGTTAACTATGCTTACAACATTTCATGAAAGTGTGATTCTTGAAAATATCTTTTCACAAAATGAATAATAGTAGTTTTAAACGATGGAGGGGAGAAATTGCGAACGCAAAGGGCTCAAGGTTTTGGTTTTGCACACTTGATAGATAGAGAAGAGAAAAAACGAGTTTTTTCATTGAAAACAGATAATATCGCTCGAGGCTTCCTTCAGTTTTTCTGTATTATCGCATTTTTAAAGTCAAAGGACAAAGTTTGTTTGGGTTCATTTTTTCTCCATATCTACGTTATTTTAATAATTTACGAAATTTAATAATAAGTAATAATTTAACCATTTACGATAATTTAATAATAATTGATAATTTGATCATTTATGATAATTTCATAATAATTAATAATTTACCATACTTTAATAATAATTCATCATTTGATCATTCATGATAATTTCATAATAATTAATAATCTAATAATTTACGATACTTAACGAAAAGTCGTGTACGTTATTTCGAGAAACACAGCTGATCGAAAAATATCAATTCTTATTGCCCCGAGCGACGAACGATTCTTTTGAAATATTGTCATAGCCTAATCCTTGAATTCTCGTTAGTCGAATGTTCGAAATTATTCTGGGGGCTCGGCAGATCGTTTTTTTTCCCACCAAGGATCTTCAAGGGGGCTCGTCGGAATGACATAACCGAGAAGCTCTTCTCAACTCGGTGAACCTGTTTTCTTCCAACGATTGTAGACGTCACGAAGACACCGTCGTTTGCCCATTCTCTCGGGCTTCCCTACTTCCGGTTCGCGGATCTCGTTCTCCTGAATCCGAACGCAGGTTTCGTGAGTCACTGAATTCTGAAAGAAAGATTGCCAGAGGGGGGGGGGGAAGAAGAAGTCGTTACGTGTCGGCGTAGTATGGGTCGTACGGCAATTCTCGTTTGAATCGGTTCCGACCGAAAGACGTGACGAGGGAGCGGATGCGAGAGACAAGACACTCGAGAGAATTATAGTTGTATAGCGCTTATAATGAGGGGTATAGATTGAAAAATCTGATGATCGGAACGACACGCGTCATTTCGAGCCTCCGAAGAAACCCGATGGCGTTTCAAACACGGGGAACATAATAACGGTCGAGCTTCGATCTCATCGTTTTATTTGTTGAATGCGCACACGCGTTCACGTACTGCGCTATTAATATTTTATTAATTTCATCATTATTATGATCATTTTATCAATTTCATTATTATTATTATTTTATCAGTTTCATCATTATTTCTAATCCCCTTGAACAAACCTCAGTTCAACGAATTACTTGATATAACGAATATTTTCTTGTTCCCCTCCGATTTGTTAAATCGAGGTTGCACTGTATTTCAATTAATTTTCGATCAATATATTTATGCATCGATTCAATTGATTTTATCATTAATGATTTTGATAATTGTATGATAAAATAATTCACCTCCTTTATGGTGAGCTAATCAAATTTTTGTATGATGTAACATGCTAAATAATCCATGATAAAGTAATAATTTTTCAGTAATCATTCTATTCTGATAAAATTATGTTTTTATTTGGAATATTCTAATGGCATTTTTTAAATGGAATTAAAGTCTTGATTATATGGAAAGTGACATTTTCTTTACTTTTATAGCGATAATAATAATAATAATAATAATAATAATAATAATTATTATTATTATTATTATTATTATTGAATCGCGCGCGGAATGCACTGACGCGCACGAAGCGATTCAGTACGATCAAACGTAGTGAGGTCACCACCGACCGGCGACGGAGCCGAATGCCCTTCGCGATAAGACTACGCATCGCATTTCCTTTTCTTGGGGTGTCGGCCACCTCAGTCTTTGTCTTTCCGAGTTCCCGGACGCATCGCGTACCGCGGCTCATTTTTGTATCTCCATTAATTAACCGTTTTAAAGAAATCATATCGTTCTGAGAACATACACGTGTGTTTCCACCGATTCACGGAACCTTCCCCAACAGGTTATGGGCCCAGACACATGTAAATAAATCGTGTAAAAACAAAAATTCGTGAGTGGTGAACGAACGTTCGAGAACAGTGTGCCGTCGTATTCCCTGTTACCACGCGAACGGAAAATATCGCGGCGTCGAACATTGTGCGCATCGAGGCCCTCACGAAGGAAAACTTTGATACGTGAAAGATCCAGATGGAAGCGATCCTGATTAAAAACGACGCATGGATTTTGTGAGTGGAGAAAAGCCGGAACCTGTAATCATACTGGGAGACGCGGCCCCCGAAGCAGCAGCCGGAAAATGCATTAACAACGATCTAAAAGCGAGATCCGACATCGTCCTGTCTATTAAGCCGTCTTAACTCAAGCAAATAAAAGGGTGTACAACGTCGAAGGAAGTGTGGTCGAAGCTAAAATCGATCTATCAATCCAGCGGACCTGCACGAAAGGCGACCCTGTTAAAGCAGCCCACGTTACACAAGATGGCTGACAGCGACCATGTGCGCGAACACATCCGAAAGTTTTTCGATACAGTGGACAAACTGAATGACATGCGAGTGGAAATACATCGCGACCTGCTAACAGTGATGTTGCTTTATAGTCTTCCGTCGACATTTGAAAATTTTCGGTGTGCGATCGAGTCTCGCGACGAGCTCCCGGTGCGTTAAAAGTCATCGAAGAGTATGACGCGAGAAGAAACGAATCGCATGATGTCGGGAATAACACGATGTTCGCGAAAAGACAGTGGGTTAAACGGCAAAACGCGACGCATAAAAACGCTAACCAGCAAAAAGAGGCGACCAAGTGCGACCTCGTTCGAGTTACGCAGGAACCTACTCTCCGTCGAGCGGATCACCGACAAAGACCACATTTTCGTCTTCGATAAGAAAAAGGCAGAAGTCATCGATAAGAATGAGAATACGATTTTGGTCGCGGATCGAGACAAAGGTTTTTACTACGTGCGCGAAGTGGACGACATTTACAGCGCGAGAGGCGACGTTACCGACCGAGCAAACGAGGGACATCTGATGAGCGAGTGACATCGAAAAATGGGCCATCTCAACACTCGTGATCTCGTCAAATGCAATCGGGAAGGTGCGGTGCGAGGAATGAAACTCGAAAAATCGCCGCAGGAATCTAACTCCGAAATATGTCTCCGCGGAAAAATGACCAAAACGCCATTCCCGAAGAATCCCGTTAGAAATTCGAAGTTGCTGGAAATAATACACAGCGACGTCATGGGTTCTAGATGGTGCGAGATACGTTTGCTCAAACGGAAGGACGAAGTCTTCGAAGCCTTCAAAGAATACAAATCTTTCGCTGAAAATCGACATGGACGCAACATACAGTTCCTTCAATCGGACAACGGAAGGGAGCATCTGAACGATAACTTTGATACTTTTCAAGGAGTCTGGAAGGAAAGACTGCCTACGAAAAATGGACAGGAAAGATCCCGAATGTAAGCCATTTTCAGGAATTCGGTTCTCAGGTGTTCATTATCGACCGAACACCATCGAGGGGAAAGCTTGAACCTGGATCGAAAAAAGGCATATTCGTCGGCTATTCGGAGGAGTCCAAGGCGTATCGAATCTGGCTATTGGACGAAGAACGCATAACGTCCCGGCATAGACTTCGACAAAACGTTCGCACCTGTTGCGCGAATTGGGTCGGTCAGGACGATGATAGCGCTTGCCACGGAGAACGGCATGACAGTAAAGCAGTTTGACATCACTACGCCATACCTCCACGGAATCCTCGAAGGGAAGGCATTTATGGAGGTACCGAAGTACGCAGCAGAAGCTCTAGATGAAATCGTGTCAACTGAGCCGCGCGGTAGCGAGATCGGAAGAAAAGCTTCAAAGATGCTTGATGAGCTCGATGAAGGCGATAAGGTCTGCCTTCTAAAGAAGGCTCTGTACGGTCTACGCCAGGCGGGACGTTGTTGGTATGGAAGGATCGACACAGAGCTAGCGAGGTACGGAGCGAAGAAGTCCTCTGCGGATCCCTGTGTCTACTTCAAAGGCGAAGGTGAGAATCTGCTGTTGATTTGTGTGTACGTGGACGACATTCTTGTCGCGTCACGAAACGACGAAGAAATCGTCAATTTTGGACGACATCTTTCGAAAGTGTTCGAAATTACGGATCTCGGCGTAGCAAGATATTGTCTCGGCATGGAAATTTCGCAACGGAAGAACGAGATCACAATCTGTCAGCCTGCATATATCAAGGACGTTCTGAAACGTTTCGGCATGCAAGACTCGAATGCTGTCTCAACTCCACTGGACCCTGGAACGAGGCTTGAAGTAAGCGCAGAAGAACCGAGCTCGGAGGAAAAGAAACTCCCATATCGCGAGCTAGTCGGAGCATTTATGGATTTAGCCGTATGCACCCGTCCGGACATATCCTACGCCGTCAACTATCTCAGCCAGTTTAACAGTTGTTTCAGGACCGAGCACTGGATAGCTGTGAAACGGGTCTTAAGGTACCTACGCGGTACTCACAGCATCGAACTGCGATTTAGTCGTACAGGAAGACCGCTCGAGAGATTCGTAGACGCGGACCGGGCCGTCCGAACGATCGGAAGTCCTACACTGGCTTTGCCTTTATCCTCGCAGGATGCCCGATCTCGTGGGAAGGTAGGAAAACGAGGACCGTAGCACTCTCGTCGACCGAGGCCAAATACATGGCCCTATCAGAGGCTACAAAAGAGGCAACGTATCTAAGAGTCAAAACTTAGCTTCTCGCCGAACTCGGTTTTACGAAACTCGGAAGCGTCAAGATATTCTGCGACAACAACGGCGCCTGTAAACTTGCTGAAAATCCAGTTTTTCATAACAGGAGCAAGCATATCAACGTACGTCATCATTACGTACGCGAAGTCCTCGAAAGCGGTGAGATCAAGATCGTATACGCACCTACCGCAGACATGGCGGCAGACGTTTTGACTAAGGGAGTTCAGAAGCAAAAGCACGCAGTGTTTGGATCTTCTCGGCTTGGTGAAGATCGGAGTCCCGGCATCATCTCGCCCTGAATCGAGGGGGAGTATTGAATCGCGCGCGGAATGGACTGACGCGCACGAAGCGATTCAGTACGATCAAACGTAGTGAGGTCACCACCGACCGGCGACGGAGCCGAATGCTCTTCGCGATAAGACTACGCATCGCATTTCCTTTTCTTGGGGTGTCGGCCACCTCAGTCTTTGTCTTCTCGAGTTCTCGGACGCATCGCGTACCGCGTCACATTTTTATATCTCCATTAATTAACCGTCTTAAATAAATCATATCGTTCTGAGAACATACACGTGTGTTTTCCACCGATCCACGGAACCTTCCCCAACAATTATTATTATGTTAGAAACGTGAGAAACACACTTTTGATTATTTATTCGATTGAAATCCAGTTGTAAGGATGTAATACTTGGCTCCCTAACTTTTTCGGATTCCAGTACAAATATACCACAGGTTTCGAGAAGTTATAGACGGACTATTCGTTTTTCCATTTTCCGCTGGTTTTAACGTTACTTTTTCCCCCACGAAAATAGCGAAATTCGAAATTGGTATTTTTGCCTCAAATGTGAATGATTTTCGTAAAACGAGTTTCAGATATTTCGATTTTTTAAAATATGTGTCTACAAGAATGAGCGTTTCTTTTTTCACTTCGCAATTGTGGCAATTGACCGAAAATTGGATACTTCTTTCGTTTCAGATGCAACATTATTTCGTGAATTGTCTGGCGGCGTTTCTCCTGGTGGTGGCTATCGGTTTCACCGGGACCGCGAATGGAATAACCGTTTTTGATGTACTTTCTAATACCAACACCCAGAACAAGCTCGAAACGGTCGGCCAACGCGTCGGTTCCTCGAACGTTGAAGATTTGTCGTTACCACCCGCAGAGCCGAAGAAGATGAGACGGAAGGTACGAAAAAAAATTAATGAACGCGCTTTTTCGTCCCGCAGAAATTCCTCCTCAGGATATTGATCCCATCTCCATTGGCTCGAGTTTCATGACTCATCGGGAAATTGAAACAAAAGAGTACATATTTGTTCGTTCAATTTCCATGAATCTCGATCATCATAATAATTGCGATTGAAACGCGAATTCTCACGAGTTAGCCCGGAATGTGCTGCGGTACCGCGATACGTTCCCCAAACTCGCGTATATTCTTCTCTTCATTTTTTTGCATTACATATACGTACGCGTTACTTTACACGGGGGTGGGGTAGGAATACTGAATTTCGATTGACCAGAAGGCTCAAAATACCGATTTTTAATATTCTGAAACTATGAGTATTGTAATATTAATATTTGGCGTGTTGTTCGGGTTCCGAATTTTAATATTACAGTTATTGACAAAATTCCAAATTAAAAAATTACAATTATTTACAAAATTCCAAATTTTAATATTACAATTATTGATAAAATTCCAAATTTTTATATTACAACTATTTACAAAATAACGAATTTTGATGTCACAATTATTTACAAAATTCCGAATTATAATATTACAATTATTTACAAAATTCCGAATGTTAATATCACAATTATTTACAAACTTCCGAATTTCAATATTACGAAAGTCGTAGTTTCGGAATATTAAAATTCGGCATTTTAAGCCTTCCGGTCAATCGAAGTTCGCGATTCCTACCCCACCCCCGATGGAAATTCGATGGATCAGTGAAAATTCTCTTGCGGCAATGATCAATTTTCGCTGGATTTTTCCAACATTTTTTTCGTACGAATAAAATTCGAGTGATGAAAAGTTGACGAACGATTGGAAGAAACACGTAAAGTTTCGATGCGAGCTTAATGTTATAGCAGTTTGAAACAGAGTGCTTTTATTTAATTATTATTTAAAAGCGCGTCTTATTTTAAGCGCTTTTATTATTACTGATTATATCAACGCTTTAATGATTATTTTAAGCGCTTTTGTTTAAAAATGTTATTTAATGACGAAAAGATTCGAAGATTTTACATCGTGCTGTTTCTTTCACTATTTTTCTCATATTTTCATCAAATTTGTATAAAATTTTCATTAATTTAAGTTAATGACTTTTAAATCTGGTGAATTCCATCCCAAATTTAATAAAGTATTATTAAAACGTTAATTCAATTTTTATTTGATTTTAGATAAATTTTAATACGTTTTTAACGAAAATAACAATTAAAATGTTTAATTATAAATAGGTCTCGTAGAATAAATAACTCTCGTATAATTTCAATTTTTACGTCGTTACTTATTTTCGGCGAAGCTCACTAACGAAACACTACTTTTTCTTAGATGGTTTTCCGGAAGCTCGTCAAGGTCGACTTGGACCACAATGAAGAGCGTATCATGCTTGAGGAAGGGTAAATATCGGATGAAACTAATAATATTGAATGAAACTAAATAATAACGAATTCAATTTGATCGTACAATCGTTTGGAGAGTAAAACTTTTTGTTCGACGAACGGAATTGGACGATTGAAAATAATAATTGTTCTTTTTATCCAGTGATTCGTTCGAACTGAAGTGCTCGGTAAAAGCTCACGCTCAAGTCCACGTTCAGTGGGTACGCGGTCATAACCTAAAAGACGAGGTGAGATACGACTTTACGAGAAGATTCTGAATAACCTCTCGAATTGTTTTTAAACTTCGGCCATAACCTCAAAAACGTTTTCGAATTTGCAATTCTTTCGCAGATTGAGAAGATAAGGAAGCAAAGTATCGCACTAACGTTCGCAGACACCAGGGAAACGAAAGCTGTCAGCATCGAATCGAAATACGTTATAGATTGCGCGTCGAGTGAGGATGCGGGGCCTCTCCACTGTCTCGCCGTGACCGATGACAAAGTCGACGTGCAAACTAGATTCATCGACGTCGTAGGTAAGAAACCGAATTTCACTCCGGCTGAAACACCACTCGATGACTGACGCGTTTCGCGGCAGAACCGTTTTTTCTTTTACAAATCCAAAGTTCATTATTGCAAACGCATCCCGTCGATTAAATTCAGCAACGCGACATTATACTACGTGTAGTAAGAAATAATCCATGATTTTTCCAATAGATGGCTCTAGTCACCCGTATCTCGCATTGTACAAGTTCTATCGGGTTACACTAGATGGCGTTGAAAATATGAGATTTCGTACTGAACTTTTCCGACAGTTTTGTGATTTATTCACTCGAGAAAATAATTATTTTTACTTAATTATTTACTACACCTGATATATTTTCTTTTATAAATCTAAAGTTCATTATTGAAAACTCATCTCGATGATAAAATTTAGCAACGCGATTTTATATTACGTGTAGTAAAAAAAATCCATGATTTTTGCAATAGATGGCTTTAGTTATCCGTATCTCGGGTGATGAGATTTCGAAAGATGAGATTACGTATTTTTCTGACCGATTTAGATTGGTTGAGTCAGTTTGTGATTGGACTCCAAAAAACAATGGATTTCGTTTTACTACACCTAATACATGTTATTTTCATAAGCCTGGGTTTGGATACTCCGGTTTGCATTTGACAAAAAAGGAAAACGAAAAGCCGTCAAATTTCACGATTCGATAATCCACGTGTCATACACAACAAGATTCCAGTGATCACATTAAACGTTGCAATTGCAAATATTGCTTTACACGTTTTACGAGAAAATGACGGAAATCTCGATTTTCGAAAACTTGATCAATATCTTTGACATATTAAAAAAAAAAATAGTTTCCTGATGGAAAACGATCGGCGTATTCCAAAACGAGATCGATAGCCTATCGTTTTTTTTTCTCTAACGCTTCATTCGTAGCTTTCTTCGTGCTGTTATCGTTTGAACCTCCTGCGGTTTTTTTTGTATGGTTTAACCATATCTTACATCTGGAACAAACAAGAATGTGGTTAGAGTAAAGTGACTTTATTTCGGCACTGCACCGATCACTGATACGATTTGTGTTCACGGTGGTCCTTTGTTAGGTGCCAGTAAGTTGGTAACTTACCCCATCTTCCAATAAGTATTGGATGAGTGTCGATAAGTGCTAATAAGATGGTAACGCACCCTACCTTCACGGCTATACGTAAACGGCCTATTATCGGGCACCTTATCCCAAGTGGGCAGGAATCAATCCTAATAACGTAGAGGATTAAAAAAAAGCGCGATATCAATATAAATCTAATGACTCATCAAGGGCATGACGAATATCGACATAACCTCACAAATTTTCGAAATCCGTATTCTCGGCGTTGATTGAGTTTACGGCGAAAAATCGAGCATCAGTCTGTGTAGAATTCATAGAGACAGAAATAGATGCTTGAATTTTACGATAAAAATGTTTCGTCCTTGAGATATTGCGACTTTAAAATGTCGACTATCTCTCTCGCACTCGTGTGTCACGTGGTACGTCTTCGACATGTCCTAAACACGTAACGTCATAAAATTGGCAACGCGGGACTAGACGAGAATGAACTCGTTCCTTCCCGCTAGTTTGTATTCATTGTATTCATTTAGCCCCATTGAATAATTAAGAATTCAACGATTGATCATGACAAACTCTTTTTTACTGTGTTAGTAGCTAGAACTTTAAATACGTTTACTTAGCTGTCTCTTCTCAATATCATCGACTCGAATTTTATGGAAACGATCGTAATCTTCGTAACGTTAGCTTTACCGGAAATTAGATGATTTCCGTACGAGAATCGATGGCGTGTTCGCATTTTTGTTCAAAGTTCGAAGTTTTGTCTTCTCTTGAACATCTTCCCCGAAAGCTCAAATTTCATACAACTGTTTGATAATTTCATACAAATTTCATACAATTTGTTTCATCTTACGATTCGTAAAAATTCAAAAGTTATCTATATGTCTTATATATCGTTTTTTCAGAAAGCAACCGCGCTTCCATGGATTGCAGTATCGAGAAGGACCCGGTTATAACGAAGCAAGCGAACGCAATTTTCGCGGTCATCGGATCGTCGATCTTGGTGCCTTGCGAAGCCGAGGGTTTCCCGAGACCGGAGATAGAATGGCTCGACATGAACGGCACCGAAATCGACCACCACTACAATCCTCGTTACGTTGTTTTGCCAACCGGTGGATTAATGATTGAAGATTTGGCATGGAGCGATATGGGAAATGTGTTGTGCCTGGCGAGAGGACACGATGATACTCGATCCGACTTCGCTGAAACGTTCATCTATCCGTTGGTGAGTTTCAGTTAGTAATTTTAGGAGAATTTAGTTAGTAATTTTTTCGAGAATTTAGTTAGTAATTTTAGAAGAATTTTGTTAGTAATTTTAGGAATATCAAATTGTGAATTCGTTTCAGAAAAGGGGATAGGAGAGGAGGCTCGCATGACCGCGAATCTGAACCGGAAGGGAACGAAGAAACGGGTGTAAAAGGGGAGAAGGAAAGGAAAACCATTTGGCCATCGAGAGTACTTTCAATCGTCTGTTCCTAACAAACATGAATTAGGGCTTGTGTTTGTTGGTTTCTTTTTTTTCTTCTTTTTTTTTTCGTCTCCGGTTGTAGCTGACTATGCTGAAAAAAAAAGAGAGAGAAAAGGTTAACCGTGCCAGCTACGATTCTTTCGTTCGTACAAAGGAGTACGAAAAAGTGTTGCATACTGTCTAGTCACTAACCATTGTGTAAACTTTATCAAACGAGGCCGGAGCGAGATAGTCAGTGAAACGATTGTTTGCCCTCGTGATATACCATTCCGCTACGTATGTCGTTCCGAATGACACGTTGTTTCCGCCAATCTGTCTATTTTCTCACGTACAACCGTTGTATTACACTCTATGATTACTTGTACTCTCTCTCTGTATAATTAATAATATTATTATATATTTTCGCTGATCGGGATGCATCGTAGCGAAGGCTGCATTCCGGGCTTCGAGAACCGTGTACTTACCAATGAATAAACGTATTTTTGTCATATTGTCAATTCGTTTCAATTTACGTTTTTTTTCAATTTACGTTTTTTTTTTTTTTCATATAAATTCGAGCCCGTAATTATGGGACAGTACGCTATAGGGATTAATGGAAAGGCGCGATACACCCGGTTTAATATTTCATTTTTTTTTTCAATGTTACCATTTTTTGATAAACATTATTAGAAATGGATTTTTTCCATTTTTCTATATTTAATTTCAATATCCATTTTTGCCACTTTGACTTTTTCATAGATCAAATTTTTTATTTGCTTTTTTCAAATAATTTTTTAATATACTTATTTTCAAATTTGACGACTTTTTGTTAGACATTATTAAGGAATTTTGTATTTCATTTTCGCTATCGTTAACCTAAGCCTTTTTTGCCTAAGGGAAAAAATTCAAGCTAACGAGGGAGTTTCATTTTCATGAAAATACGACGAATGGAAATTTTGAGGTGAATTTTTACAATACGATTTCACTGTGAACAAAATAATCGGTAAAACGTTGACGCAATTTGCACGAAAATCGTAAATGAATCTGTAATCGAGATTTTTCATCGGTGTCGTTTTTATTGTATTTTCTAATTCGCATCTTTCATTACGGCGAGCTCTCACAGGGAGAATACAGTGTAGACGTAAACATCTCCTGTTTGCTACATTATCATCATCTATTATAAAGATTTCATTTTTTTTTAATTCTCTTTAATAGCTATATATGTTCTAGACAATGATAAAACATTTCACGCGCGACACTTAAAACTTCAGGCATTCGTTTTCCCGGTTTTTTCTGATTTCCGCTTTCCTTTTATTTTTCTTCATTTTTTCTTTTCACGCACAATTTTCAACTTCGTAGCGGCACATCGTAAATACATCGTTCGACGAGACCGAGTCACAGACCGGGAGTGAAAAAAAAAAAAGTTTCATTGCGCGTTTCAATCATTTCGCGTAATTGCATTCGTAATTACTACACGTGATCTTGCAAGTACCCTAATTTTTCTCTTTTTTTTTCTTCTTTCGTTTCGATGGAACGAAAAAAAAAAAAAATTCATATCGCGAGGATTCGAACCCTCGGAAAAAAAATTGCAATTCTTGAAGGTACACGCAATTTTCGCTACCAGCAAACGTGCTTTTAATATTCGTTTTATTTTTCTTATATTTTCTTGTGTCAAATTGAATCTCGATAGCATCGATCTTTTCGTCCCTTTGAGGTTTTATCGTTGCTACGCGCGCTGAGAATTACGCGTCATCGAAATAAGAAAAAACGAGACCACCCAGTCGTCCGAGTATCGCACAAGGGACACTGGATGGATGGTAAATTGACGTTGACTCGCGTCATTAGAGCCGAACGTTTGACAACTCGTTGGGACGAATGCCACACTATTAAAATCTCGCCACGTGTGACATTGCCCGGTCAGAACGTTCCAATCATATGGCGACCGAATGGAGAACTCGGAGTGACAAAAAAAGAGAGAGAGAGAGAAAGAGAAAGAAGTTGGCCAAAAAAAAAGCGAATAAAAAATTAACACCACGGCGTAATTTCACTCCTGACATGTTCATTCGAGCTAAATAACCGTGTCCAAGTTCGCGATATTGGGATGCAAAAATTTTTTTGTTTTTCATCCTTGATTTATTTACTTGTATAATCTCTCGTTATGTTTTATTTTTCAAATGAATTTAATGCATTTTTACCTTTTTTTTTCGTTTTCTGCGTCTCCATTATTCCGAGTACTCAAAACTTATATTTTTCCAAATCGAGGTAATGAATTTCTGTCCTTTTTTTTTTTCATTTTTTTATTTATAACCACTAAAGTTTTTTTTTTCATTGAGGTCCTTTATTCGCAATGAAAATACGTAGGAACGTTTGGGCGATATTTACAGCTAAACCTGCCCTAAAAAAGATTCAAGGGATTAGCGTGAATTAATTCTCGTTTCAACGATGCAACCTTCAACGATATACTAAACATCCGTTCTCCATTGCGGTGCTTTTTTAAAAATTCTTTCTTCGTAAAAGAAACTACATTTCCCGTTTAGCTGGTGAATAATTTTTCGAAACGAGTTTCGAAAATTGAAGTTTGTATCGTTGGAACGAAACGAATATTTTTATTTTCCCCATTTCTTGTTTTCGT
Organism: Ophioninae sp. B BG-2022a; assembly: GCA_030522765.1. Lineage (NCBI taxonomy): Eukaryota > Metazoa > Arthropoda > Insecta > Hymenoptera > Ichneumonidae > Ophioninae sp. B BG-2022a. Next base: position 20,737 of record JAPYZJ010003266.1, on the reverse strand, counting down.
TACTATCCATCGTCGCGAACTGCAGATTCGTAGAGAATCGTTGAATACCGGAACTCTTTGATTTTCATTCCCCTCTCAAAGAGAATTTAGAAAAATGAAAAATGAAAGAAAAAAAAAAAGAAAATATCGTTTCGTTTCAACGATGCAAACGTCAACGATCGTTAACGCAGGTAAGAATCGCAACGATCGCCACTTTTCGAGCGGCAACTTTCGAATGATTTTTCACGAGCCAAAAAAAAAAAAAAAGATTGAGGGAGAATAAATAATGACGAAAATTTGTCTGGTAGCGACGTAAATTATTGGCTATGTGCAATGTACCTCGGAAATCGCATCGGGCCACAAGACGTTGTATAATACGCGAGCGAGCGTGAAAACGGAGAATGAACCGCATAGACGATACGAGCACAATCGATTCTCAATAAATATTTATACTTGTGTGTAAATGTGTGTGTGTGTCAGTATTTCATTCAAATATACATATACACACATATGTATATGGTACGCGGGTAATAATATATCTATGCAAAAAGTTACAATTATTTACAGCAATTGAAGGACCATCGTTCAATGCTCTTTCGCTTCAGTCAAACGTTTATCGTGTGTTTTACCTTTTCTGTACTGCGCATCTGACGCATCTTCGACGCCATAAAGGTGATATCGGTGCTTCATTTCAGTCGCCATGGACTTTGTCAATCAATTTAAAGCGGAGAACAAACAAAAAGGATCAATAAAACAGAAAGAAAGAAAAAAAACGATTAGTGAATATCGAGGGGACGAAAAATGCGATGAGGGGGTGGGGGGAGGATAGAAAATGAAATGAAAAAATAAAGCGAATTCGGATGAGGTGCGTGAGCATAATGACTAATGAAACGAGCTCGAAAAAGGTCAATGCACATTTCTCTTCCTTTTTTTTTTTTTTTTTTTTATCGTACTCCGTATCTCTCATATTCTTTTTTTTTTCTTGTTCGCCACTTATTCCTTTGCCGTTTTAACTTAGATCTAAACTCACCAAACGAGATCGAACTCTCTTCGGCAAGTCTTCTTGGAGACTGTAAATTTGCTCGCGATGAACGCTCAGCTGGGAGCCATCCTCGAAGATAACCTGCGTCGAATAAATTACGGATTAGTTTGATCAATTCTGAAAATTAGTGATCGGTGTATCGGATGACAAAACCGGAAGTAAAAGAAATAACTCGATGTTTCTTTGGTTGAAAAAAAAAAATGTTTTCGTACGTTGTACATGACTCTGTGATTTTGACCCTCGAAGACACCGTCGTAAGACTGTCCGTCGGTCCAATTGACTGTCACTGCAGCGCCGATTTCCGGTGGATTGCCAGGATTGTAATTCTGGTTAATGGCAAAACGAAGAAAATAAAGAAGCGACGTTGCTTTGAAATTGATTGCTCACTGTACGTGTCTAAATAGGAATGTTTCGTGAACGAGATAAAAGCTCGATTTACCGTTATGTCCGATGGATAAAGATCATCGCTGAAGCTATTGTCGCTGAACGTCACCATGTAGAATAACGTGTCGTGGATGGAGTTGATTCTGGCTTTGTAATAACGCTTGTTGCGATGCTTCGCCCAGACCATTTCACCCTGACGGATCTTCGGAATTTTTTCTTTACCGTCGTCGTGGCCGTGACAGGTTATCTGCAATGATGCGAATAGCGTTATCCCCTTTCCTTTTCGTGTATATTACTGATCCATAGGAATTGGGTTGTCGGAACAAAAATGTTTTTTTTTTTCTCTAGAATTCCGATTTCGTAATAAACAGGAATGGCAAAAGGAAGAATTGAAGAATTTTCAAAATTCATTCGATCGTTGCTTTTATACAATGAACATTCAAATTGTAGTTGATGAAACCAACCATTACGGTACTGGTGATACTTTTATGGCGACAGAATTTACGATAAAACTTTCAAAATTCAACTTTTGACGAAATCCTCGATGAAAGTAAATACCCGAAATGTCACAATCATGAACACTTCATTCGGTGTCTGAAAGTCTCCAATTCAAAGAAACAATTCATTCAAAATTCAAAAATGTCTTTGTGAACTATAAAAAATGAACTTTTGATAAAAAAACGCACATGATATCAGCGACATAAGAAATTAATAATCCAATCGCTGGGGTAGGAAACACGAACTTCGATTGACCAGAAGGCTCAAAATTCCGAAACTACAAATTTCCTACCGGTCATGCCAGCAAAAGCACGAAATTTGTTTTTGTTCTTTTCTTTGATTTAAAATCCTTGATTTTCAACAAACCCAAACAAACCGAAAAATTTACCAAATTTGTAGTTTCGGAATATTCAAATTCGGGATTTTGAGCCTTCTGGTCAATCGGTGTTTGGGTTTTCTACCCCACCCCAGGTTTACGAAATATGTTTCAGTTTTTTTGGGTTCGTTAGTTTGATTAAAAATCCTTAATTATAAACAAACCGAAATTTTTAAAAAATTTGTAGTTTCGGAATATTCAAATTTGGGATTTTGAGTCTTCTGGTCACCCGGTGTTCGGGTTTTCTACCCCACCCCAGGTTTACGAAATATGTTTCGGTTTTTTTGGGTTCGTTAGTTTGATTTAAAATCCTTAGTCACGAACAAACCGAAAATTTTTTTAATTTTGTAGTTTCGGAATATTCAAATTCGGGATTTTGAGCTTTCTGGTCATTGGAAGTTCGGGTTTCCTACCCTATCCCCAATCGCTTCTGTCATAATCAACGATTCTCGTTGATGTTTTTGTACCTGAAGTTCTTTAGAATTGTAGGCGGGTATGACGAAGGTTGCTCCGGCAACCAGGCCGCAGTAAGGATGGAAAAGGGCATCGCAGTTGTGACAACTGAGACAGGCACCGGTTTTTTGGCCGCAACAGCAGCACTGCTGTTTCAGAATGTCCGGCTTGATTGTCAGCACGTTGATGGGGTCTTTGTTGATGGGATCTTTGAAAGTGACCCCTGGTATCAAAAGGGCGCAAAGCATGTGTGCCCATCGGCTGTCGCTGGTCCGTTTCAGCGCGCCTCCGCGCATCGGGCAAAGGCAACACGACTGAAAGTCACGATATTAACGTTTACGTTTGACACGATGAAAAACGTTGCTGGCGGATCAGTAACTTACGACATGATTCATTCCAGCTTTGCACTTGTCACATGCCCAATTTGGCAAGTCACTGGGTAATACTGTGATACCGTAACAGGAAGCGTGAACGGTTACGTGACAGTTACGACAGCTCAGAAGCTTGTCGTTCTCGGGCTCGACGCCCTGCTCTTTGGAGTTTGCGGCGAATAGTGTTGACGAGACCTGCAAAGTGGATTGCGGTTAGACCTTGCAATTCGAGATGCTGATTTATGTTAATATTTCAAAATAACGGTGCGGGGATAGTAAACATGGCGGAATGATACTGAAGTTTTCATCGTTAAAGCGCAACGATAATCCTTCATTTATTGTACGCTTATTTATTCAGCTGCCATCTCGGTTTTTTCGTTCTTCTAGATCATGAATCCCTAATGAGAATCTTCAACAATATTTCAACGACATGGCTGGCCAAAATACACAATTATAAATGAAATGAAAAATTAGCTTTCCAACATTACAAACTTTAAGATCATAACCGATTGCCCAAACAGCCACGAGTGTATCAAAACTCTGTTTGATGTTTCGAATTTCAATCGATACTATTTCTGGCGACATAACCTCACAAATTTTCGAAATCCGTTTTCTCGGCGTCGATTAAGTTTACGGTGAAAAATCGAGCATCAGTCTTTGTAGAATTCATAGAGACAGATATAGATGCTTGAATTTTACGATAAAAATGATTCGTCCTTGAGAAATTGCGATTGAAAAATTTCGACTATCTCTCTCGCACTCGTGTGTCACGTGGTACGTCTTCGACATGTCCTTAAGATTTATACGAAAGCTTTATTCGTTTAGTTTCAAGCAAGGAGCAAAAGGCTCACATGATATTTTGTGTAAAATCTTCAAGTTTCATCAGAAGAAATAGAATATCATATCCTCACCCATATCGGTGAGCTTTCCGGTAAAACTGTTGGTTTGCAATATTTCCAATCTGGTGGCATTTGTCGGCTTCCGCCGCAACTCGTCGAGGTGAAAGCGGCGCAAATAGCGCAATGCGATACCTGCGCGCTCCAGTAATCATTGAAAGCCTGGAGAAGATCTAGTTCGGAATTGCTGGGAAACAGCATTTCCGAGATGTGTCCAGGTATAGCCGGATAATTACTAGGGCTCGGTTGTTTGACGATTTCGTGAGTATTGTTCCTCTGATAATGCGCGACAGGCAGCGTTAGTTCAGCGGTGAGAACAGGTGGTTGTTCGGCGATTTGTGATTCGTCCAAAACGACCAATCTACTTTTGTCCTTCAGTTTTCTCTTGTTGACGCTCGGTTTCTTCGCTTTGGTCATCGTCATTTTGACGTAACCGCCGCTCGATGATACGACACTCTGCGCGTGGCTTTTCGCACCCAAGTTTTCACCGGTGGTGCTGTAGCCTTCAAGAATTGAGTTTTTTGTTGGCATCTTCGATTCAGTGGTTGTAATATCGTAGTTGACAGCATTGGCCTCGTTTTTTTGCACGTTGATACTGTTATTGTTATTATAAGTGCTGATGATGGTCGATTTGGAGGAATTGCCACAAGTGTAATTTTCCGATGGTCTCTGGTCGTTGGACTGACCGGCTTTGCCAAAGTTATCTTGATTCGACATTACCGTGACACGGTTGTCAACTTGCGTGGCGATCGAGCACGTTTTTAACTTGCTCTGTTCTCCGTTAAAGCTCATCGGACTTCCGGACAAATTTTCAACTACCGTTGGCTTCAGCAACTTCATTGGCATCCTCTTCCGTGGCTGCCTGACGGTACCCTCGACCGTGGGTTTCAAAAGAACCGCAATGGTGTTTTGAGACGGTTGTCTCGCGATCTGAACGAACGACGAAGAGGTTGATGACGCCGACGCGTCATTTTTGCTCTTTGCTTCGACGTTGAATCTCGCCGGTGTCGTTGCGATCAAGTTCGATGCTGTGCCCACTTTTGCCGCGAGGCTGTACGGTCGTGCGTTGATGTAAACGTTTTTATCTGGTTTTGCGACGAGAGAAGTTTGAGCGTCGGTCGTACTGACCAAGCTGGTTGAACCTGGGACGTTCAAATAGTCGTGTTTCTCGTTGAAAATCTGGGCTTGGGGATGCCAAATTTTATTGGTACGTTCGAGTGTTTTTGGATCCCAAGCTTTATCGAGACCAAAAGGAAACACTTGGCTCATCGGACTCGCGTTGATGTTCGGGAACGAAGCTTTCAACATTTTTTCCGGTTGATTACGAGACCCCGAAATTGGCTCTTGGACGTTATCCCGCCACTCTTTGCCTTCGAAGTTCGAAGTTTTGAGATTGGTCGGACTGCCGAGAGGATTGACAATTTCGTTGCGAGGAAAAGTCGAGGCTGGCAGAAAGATCCCGGATGGATTCGAGCAAAATCGAGCGTCTTGAAGAGTGGCTGGTCGTGATTGATCATGCAGCACCATCAAACCGTCGATCGCGTTGCAAACGTCCTTGTCCGCGGATATCGAGTTATCCGTGCCAACCGTCGTATCGGGAAGCGTCGGACTCTTTCGCTCCCAAGGCTGATACTGCTTTTTCAGTACACTGAGTCGAGGCGCTTTGATTATGTCCTTTCGCACGTGGGTTATCGGACCGCCGAGAAGGCTAGTGCCGATTGGCTTGTTGATGATCCGCGGAACGGGACTCGCGTTGATCGGTGAATGTTGCAAAGTTCCCGGCTCGGGATGACGAACCTCTCGCGGATATTCTTGTTTGACAGGCAACAACGAGTATTCCTGTTTGGGAGACACGTCGGGTGGTGGTGATGGCGAGAGTGGTATCGATTCCAATTCAACGACTTCGTCGTCGTCGTCATCGAACTCGTCCTTTATAATCACCTCTCCATATACTTCCGGTTCGTCTGTCTTTATCGTGTTCGTTATTATACTCATTTTTCTATGACAGGGCGATTCGGAGAATTTGTGAAACGACAAACTCGGCATAGCCATTAGTTTACGCTGGACATCCGCGTCCGAAACGTCGAGAGGCTCCGTAGTACTGAATATCGGTACTTCCGGTAAGTTCTTCCGTTTGTTCTTGTAAACGTGCTTCTGCTTGTGCTTCTTGTGCTCAGCAGTGTTGTGAGCCTTCGCGTTATTTCGTTTCTTGCGCTTTGAAGATTTATCCGTGAATTCGGAGAATCCGGAAGTCGAGGCTTCGTCGTCGAGGCTCGGCGTTGTTTCATCGATACCTTCGGACGTTGAAGATTCCAAAAGTTCCGGACGATGGACCTTGAGATCGGGCAATACGAGACACGGAACTGGACCACCCATTATGTCGAGATACTCGGTCTTGATACTCTGGCTTGGCGTACTCGATGATGATTCCTCGTTAGCCATCGCTTTCGCCGCTAATTTTTTCGCTTTCAGCTCTTTTCTCTCCTTGTCCGAGGCACCCGGTGGTTTCTTCTTTCTCTTTCGGCCCTTCTTGCGAAAACTTTTCTCGGAATAAAGAACTGCATCAGCCGCGTCCAATTCACCAGCCTTCAACCAAATATCTTCGAGAACCTCCAACTGTTGCTCATCCGGCTGATCCTCACTCTCCTCCAGCTCGAGGTCTTGCAACACTTTTTTCACGTCGGCCGGTATGTCAGGACGATTCGCCAAATCTGCCATGTTCACGTCGGAATTCGATGCGGTAAGATTCTTCTTCCGATGAATCGTATGCCTTTTGTTTTTCGGTGCGCTCAAGTAACTCTGTGGCAATTCTCCGCTGCTGTTGTTCGCGCAAAGCAGATCCATCTGCGATGGCAACGGAGCTGCCGTTTGCCTAGGATCTTCCGGATGCTGACCAACGTCCTCGCCTCGCAACCACAAATCGTATCTGTCAAATTTTTGTAATTTCCGGTTATTGGAGAGTTTCATGTTTGACAGGACGAGTGTTAAAATGAGCCAACGAAGGATCGATAGCTAAACTTTGTCGCGAGGGCCTTTGTTTCATTTAGGCTATTGGATAAAACACCAATTTTGCGACTTTTAAATTTGATTCGTGAAAATATATCTATTTTATACGCGACTCTGATGAATTTTCCATTACAAGTGTTCAAACAAATTTCAATACAAAAATTATTTCGAAGTCCGATTTATATTCTACACTGATGCGGAGTTCTCGGTGGGGAACTTTTAGCAATTGTTAATCCAGCACTGTCATTAATCAGAGACAGTTTCAACGAAAATCCTTACGAATAAAGAAAACGAAAAATAAACCGAGTCTTACCTTTCCGGCTGGAATCGTTTGACGAAAGTATCCATCGATATTTTCACCATGTCTTTGCTACACGTGCACTGAGTGGCGCGTTTACCGTACTCGACCCATCGCGGTGCAGCGAAATTCGTCGATTCCGCGCAGTTGAAGCCATGATTGAACCCCGCGTGATAGCCGTAAGGAAAAGTTATCATTATTTCCCCAGCTTCTTGAGTAATCTGAAATACGCAAGGAAAATGAAAAATAAAAATATCACATAGCCAAATCATACGCTTCTTTCGTGAAAAACGAACATACCTTGTTGCAGGGTATCGAGTACTGTTTCAGTATTTGCGGTGAGATGAGTGACATTTTGTGTCGCAAGAAAGCGGGACAACTCTGATAGCTGCACGGAAAGAAGCCACTGGCGAGTCTCTCTAGTCTTCTGCCGTGTTCGGGCGGTATAGCGTACCAAGTCTTGGGCGCCCCGAAATGCAAATAATTTATGGAATAGAGATCCATGTCCTCGGTGTGCCAGGCGAACGTGGTCTTCCACATACCAAAGTAGAGATAGGCTGTGTTAACTCCATCAATGGATATACCGTAATCCTTGTTGACGTAATCGAGTATAGTGCCCAAATGATTGATATTCCATTCGGTAACCTCGGGATCGGTCAACGAGCCCGAAACATCAGCCCCGTATATAGGCGCTACGTAAGTTATGTTCTTCCAATACTTTCGTTCCAAATCCTCGTAGTCAAAGTGCCTGGGTGTATTGTAGCGCTCCGAAAAGGCCAATTTTTTGTACTCCTTGATGGTCATCGCTTTCTTCTGTATGTTGATCTGCTGATAGAGACCTTGCTTGCCCGTCACAACTTGGCATATCGGCGCCGGTATCGTCAGATCCAATTCGTCAATGTTGTAACCGCCCTTTCGCGGCACCCATTCCGGAGGCGGTATCACCTTTGCCAAACCCGCTTTGTGCGCTCCTTGGCTCTCCATGTATTCGACATACTTGGAGAAATTTTTAAACTCGTCGTAAGTCGGTCTGAAAACCTGGATACGAGGCGTACGCCCTGTACCGTTGCTCACCATTTTTGTTTCACCGTTTTACCTACAAAGACATTGCGAAACGGCGGCGTTAGACAGGAATCTTTGAAAAATGATGGCTTATCGTTCGTCTCGTCGAAACCCAGTAGCGCATGGTCAGTATCGGATTTATTCGGCAGTTATTTTTTATTAAAAAAAAACAGTGATAACATCGAGTTTCCCTAATTACGAAATTTGTATTAAAAAATGTGATTTCTTTGCTCGGTAAGTATTCTGTTGATCCGGCAGGACCTGTCCTATCCACTCACTTTCGGGCCAATTGATAGTAACGATAATAGCCACGAAAAACTTTGGAGACTAAAAAAACAAATGAACCCAAACTAAAATGCTAATTTTTAAAGCTCGCGAAAAAAGAATCTAGGCTAATTGGTAGCATCCTGTCACCGACTACTTTCGCCGGCTGCATCGATAATTATCGAGGAACGTAGAGATGGAGGATGTTTACATATCATCGTGGTAATGTTTGATATCACGGAAAATGCGGCGGGGGGGGCAAGCCGGCGTGAAGTTGTATCATTCTTTCTCTCATCAATCGTTAAGTAATGAAATTTTGTGAAATTTTGGGGCTACAGCATTGGAGCATAGAAAACTGAGAAACCAAATGCGAAATAGATTCGAGTGTCGTGAAAAACGGGCAAGGCGGAAGTTAAAAAAAAAGGGCATAGGAATACCAGACGCGCATGTTTTTGGAACGAGACTCGCACGGGGTTTCGTGCATAAACAAAATGGTTGGTTCTTATTGACAGAGATATACGATTTTTCGTTGTTCATTATTTCGATTTCACCGAAAACGTTCGCCTATTACGTGTATACGTGTGCACGAATAAATCGGTAAACGTACACGAGTAGTAATTATATTGCAATCGACGACGGGTCTGAGCAGGAGCTATTATTGGGTGGGAGAGAGATGGAGGATCGAGCGAGAGAGGGCGAGACAGAGAAAAAAGTGGATAAATCGAATTTGTTCGAAAGATCAATGAACGTGTCTTTTTTTCATTCTCGCGAGAACGTAATCAAAGACAATTCGTACGGTGACTTCAGATGCCACGGAGAATGCACTGTGTTCCCCTCCCACCTCCCTCTTGCGGCCACCTTCCCCGCACGCCCCATACGAGTACGAATGTCCATAATGTAATTCACCACAGGACAGCTCATTAGCGATTTACTCACGTACGTCAATTTCGAACAGAATTTAAGACGAACAGTCACGACACAAACGTATCACGTGGATCATAATCGAGTATTTATTTTCGTTCACTGAATTTGTGACAAGAAGCGTGAAAAGACGAGAGACTCGACACAACTCGCGCGCACACACAAATACGTAAACATACACAAGCACGGGTGTTGTATGTATATGTATACACATATACGGGGAGTATACACGCGCCGAGATACATAAATATACGACACAGACGAGAGATGCCCTGACGATACCCGCGAGCCCCTCACGCCACTAGAGACTGCAATCCCGGCACGTACACACATCCACGCGCACGCGCACAGAGGAGCGTCAATTTTTCGAAGGCGAATTACCGACGATTGAGACGAGGCTGTTAAAACTGTAATCACCCGGTTCCCCGAATGGACCAAAAAACCTGGCAGATATTGGTTATTCATTTCAATTGAAAATGAGAAATGTATTAAAATATTGTTATTTTCGAGAGACGCCGCTTTTCAGTCGACGATTACGCGTTGACCAATCAAATGCGCGCTTGAAGGTGCGTTCACAATGGATAGGATTCGGGAAGCGGAAATTCAGACAGGTGTATTTGCGGGCTCGTATACTTAGTTTTTTTTAAATATGTTGAATAATTGCAATTAACCTCATAATTATGAGATTGATTGCAATTGTGCAATCCAGCGTTATCATCAGCCTGGATTTGATGCTCGCACAGGAATCTCATCCGAAAAGACTCTTTAGGATCCTCACGGATGTATTTTCCTAATCATAATGCGCCACCACCCCCTACCGCCCCCCCCCCTCCCAGCCACGAGATCCGCTATTTTATGTGACTTATCCGCAACAATCGTGCGCGAATCGTCGATTATTGTTGCCGACGGTCCGTTGTAAATAGCGTCTCGAAGCGAGGGAGAGTCGATCGAAGCGCTGTCGGTTTCTCGAGACCTCGGCATTCCCGCGAACCAAAACGAACAACAATACGCGTTTGAGGATTGTGGGATGTATGACAAAGAGCGGGATTTCTCTCGAGTATTGCCTATAACGTAGGATAATTCGCAAATATCTTCACGATCCGGTGCAATTTGCCATAGAAAAGTCCGATTTGGATTGCAATCGTGAGTGAAGAAGTCCGAGGAACGAGAAGATAAAAAAAACACGAAGATCCCATCGATCACCGGTATCCAGTAACTGCACTTTTCCGCTGATAAAAGATTTACTGATTAAATTAAAAAAAAAAGAAAGACAAAAAAAAATACAAAGAAGCGATCATGTCGGACGAGAAGAAGGTACGGCGCGTTTTATAACCTCCAATTCGGTGGTCGTGACTCGGTCACGTTTTTTTTTTTTTTTCTTTCCCTTCACCTATGTCACGTAGAAAACATTTCTACAGGAGGCGAAAACCGAGTCGGAACACATAAACTTGAAAGTTTTGGGCCAGGACAGTGCAGTGGTCCAGTTCAAAATAAAGAAACACACACCCCTCCGCAAACTGATGAACGCGTACTGCGATCGCGAGGTGAGTGTTCCAATTTTCTATCCACATTTTCGGGCGCCGACGGTTCGCCGATAACATTCGTGCGAGACGAAGCCTTAAGAGAAAATAGACGAAGAAACCGCGACGCAAAAAATTATTCGCAGGGCTTAGCGATAGCCGCCGTGAGATTCAGATTCGACGGCCAACCTATCAACGAACTGGACACTCCGACGACGCTGGAAATGGAAGAAGGCGACACTATAGAGGTCTATCAACAGCAAACCGGCGGGTCGTGATGCGGTAACTTCTCTCCGTCGCCTACTCTATATCTAATAAAGTCAGATTTTCATTGTTTCGTTTCTCTCTCTTTCTCTCTCTTCCCTCATTTATTTCGAATACCTCTCGAACAGACTTTGTTTATCTTCATTATTGATCATGGCGCGATACACGCGTACTCCGGGCGTACCCACCAAGTAGGACGTAGACATTACCCGCTGGATTACTGAAAATGAAATACACGTCTATCCGTAAAACACACAAACACAAACACACACACACGGCACACGTTCGTTGTAACATATTGCAGAATTGCGTGAGTTTGAAGAAAAAATGAATGAAAAAAAAAAAAAGACATACGATCGGAGTGTTATTATTCCTAGAAAGGTTCAGATTCCGTGTTCGTCGATCCTTTCGGCCTATGCGAAGCGGACGATGTCCTTCATCTGTTGGGTTTTCCAGTGATTCTCGCCCATTGTGATCGCGAGAAGTCTCCAAGCTTTCTTCGCCGTGTCTTGAAATCGCTTGCACCTTGGATCGTTGCCCAACGCGTGCACAAGTGTAAAGTACACTTCTGCCGTGAACGGATGCGTATCCCCGTAATAGTATCTTGAGGAAAAATATGATCGATGTTACTCGTTTCGAACACTCGAGAATGTGAGGTTTTTCAAAAATTATCGACAGTATCGGTCTGCTTCGAATTGATTATTTTACACGAGCGCGTAGAATTAAAAGGACGATACGACACGTTATGAATCTGCGAGTAAATTAAGTAAGTGTAAGAACTGAATGTATTTAATGAAGTGAATAAACGACGAAATTCGGTTACGTTCCGAAATTGTCGTAGCGATCATTGTCGCTTGTTTTTTTTCGTCGATTATCATACGTCAAGGTACGACACGTTTTTATTTCTTTGCCTCTGTGCGGCAGTGTAAAAATGTTTTTGAGACTCCGTACAATGAATCGCAACCGCGGTGAAGTTTGCCTCGGAAATCGTGCTGGAAACGTTCGTATGATTTACGCGGTGCAATTTTCCAGATAAAATTTAGATACGAAAAAAAATCATTTTCATTGCGATCTCATTTTTTGTGCTTCGAGTGTAAAAGAAAAATCATTTCGGATGGCCAAAGTGTTTAAAAATCTTGTTTTCAATACTTAAACGATAACTTGGTTGAACTCGTTGAACTCGATTGAAAACTTACTCATATATTTGTGTCAATTTTCTCGCATACAGTTCGACCTCTTGCCAAAATTCGAATTTATACGCAATCGACATTGCCACTTCGAGCGTACAGCCATGTAACACGCTTAACGGATGGAGAACGCCCTGTTGTTCCGACAGACACGATTTGCAGATCTTCCATTCTACGGCATGGAAAAAGAATAAAATGGTCAGTAATTTAAAGTACGATTGGAAAGTGTAACAACAATGGCTGGAAATTAATTCGGAGCTTCACAACGTAAAGTTTCCATAGAATCTCAACCAAAAAAAATGTATTCGAGAACTCTGATAACGAAACTCCAAATTAATTCGTATGTGTCAGAATATCTCCGTACTTTCGTTATCATCTATTTCTTCTGTTTTATCTATTTTCGTGATTTGGCGCTGCGTCCTCGACTCTACGAGTTGGAAACGGTCTTGAAAATTCGGTGGAAACGTTGCGTTGCATTTCGGGCATTTGGGTTCCTTCGGGTCGCAGGGATTAGTACAATTCGCGTTTGGACAGGCAGCGGCGTTCATAGCTGGCTCAGGATTCGTGCATCTCTCGCAATTGCACAGGAAGTAATAAGAGCTCAGGAGTTCGGCGCGTCTCACATCCACCGACGACAGTGCGTCAATGTAGGACACGAAAACCTATGGAAAATATAGAAATATCTGAAATCGTTGAAATTCCTTTCTGGAATACAATTCACTTCACATTACCAAATAGTAGAATTTTTACAAGACGAAAGTGGGGCTGTGTAGGAAACCCGAACTTCGATTGACCAGAAGGCTCAAAACTCCGAATTTTCATAGTCCGAAACTACAAATTTCGTAAAGGTTTACGGAATGTATTTGGGGTCGTTAGTTTGATTTTAAACCCTTGATTTTAAACAAACCCAAACAAACCCAAAAATTTACGAAATTTGTAGTTTCGGTATATTGAAATTCGCACTTTTGAGCCTTCTGGTTATTCGAAGTTCGGGTTTCCTACCCGAGCCCACAAAAGTGAATTTTTTTCTAAACACCTTAATACGCGCAGTTTCTTGTCATCAATGAAATCTCAACTGCATTGATTTCCATCACATACCTTGGAAACATCGAACGACGATATATCCTGCACTGCACGTAATATAAGCGTTGTACCATCAAATAAAGTGGAGGTATTCGCTTTGCAGCTGTGATCGATGATGGATGGTCCGAGATAAACGCCAACCCCGATGCTCTTCAAATCTTCGTCCAATACGTGAAACGAATTGATCCGTATTCGGCCAAATATTTCGAGCAGTTCGCGTGCCGGAGGTAGTTTCTTCTCGCCCAAATATGGCATGAGCACACCGTACACAGCCGTAAAATGTTCAATTTCCTCTGCGTTCGTTTTGATATTTTCATAATCTGATAATAGAAATATTGGGTCATTATTGTGGCTTCGAAAATATAATTTCCGGAAGAACGAAGACCAGAATTATTCCAAACCTACGCGACATCAAATCTCCAAAAGTTCTGTAGTCCGTCGGGGAATAGTAGCCTCTCTCCTTGTCTCCTCCGTTTCTCAGTTTCTCTATCGTGCGGGCGATCATTCTTACCATCCCTGGTATTTCCCTGGGAAAAACTCTTCTGATATTCAAGCATTCCTCCTTATGCAACGTCCACGCTTTTCTCTGACAAACCTTATTGCAATAGTATACGTATTGACAGCCTGAACATCTGGAAATGTCGCATCTACGGAGAAAGAAGCTAATGTACTGAAATCCTCGTGACTTCAATTTAGATTTGGACATAAAAGAAATTATCAATGAACTCTCGCATTGAGTTTTCATAAGCGACACGCGTAAGAATTACTTCTTGAAACAATTGTCGCAACGTTCTTTGCGTAACTTCGTACTCAGGACTGCGACGAATGGCTCGGCTTCCATAATCGTCGTTCCCTTCTTAACGAAACTGCCCCGTTCAGGAAACATTTTTCTCCTGTTTTCCGTCGCAGCCATGTTGGACAATCGCTTTTCCAGTTGCTGATTAACGGAACGAGAACAGTTTATGAAACTACGAATTTAAGAAGTTTGGATTATTGGGAGAGAGCGAGAAAGAGAGAAAAATTCAAATCTTATTGCTTTAAAAACTGTTGTTTATTGTATTTCTTTGTGCGATCGTGATTAAAGGTGTAACAGTGTTGGCAATACTCGCAACAATTATTCTTGGCACTTTTTGCAAGGAACGTTACAATGAATTGTAACAAAATTGCAAAAAATGTTCATATACCGTTAAATGTGCAAAACGAAGTACATGGTTTGTGATGAAATTTAAAAACCACGAAAAAGGTGATTAGAGAGCGAAAATTGTAAAAAAATATTGTAAACATCGTATAAAATTTAAGAAATATATAAAATTGGAAAAACATGTTTACACACCAGAAAATCACTCGTTTTTCTTATGATCAGCAGTTTGTAGAATATTCCAAGTAATGCGTACTTTAGTCGTCGAGGTTGTTTTGATGAACGTGGAACATGACTCTTTTCGTACACAAACAACAAAACCTCAAAACATTCCACAATTGCTTGGCTTTCCGATTCAGCATCGACTCGAGCAAGAGGGCTTCGACTACAAAAAAACGTACGTATTTCAAAACATAGAAAAAATTGTAAATCAAAAATCAAATAATTAATCACGAACAATACCTGAAAAAAGCTTTCGCCGGTTGTGAATACAAACGCTTCGCTTACACTCGTCTGCTACCTGCGTTTCACCACTCCCCGCGCGTAAACCGAGCCAAGCCGAAAACGTCACACCCGCGCGTACCGAGAGCGCAAATAAGAAACAGTGTAATAATGTCATGGTCAACAACGCGATGTAATCCCGATTGACGAAGCTGATGATTAGAAAAAAAAAAAAAAAGACGAAGAAAACTTCACCGCATCTTCAGTCGAACAGGTGAGACGATAAGAATCGTTGAGAATAAATAAAAAATTGAACAATCAAAAGTTTCATAATATTTTAGTGATATCGTTGTCGCTATTGAGGAAATTTCGAATGATTTGTGAAAAGTTGACACTAACTTTTTGGTTAATCGAAGATGACGTTTACGCCTGTCATTGATTAGTCACGTCCCATATCGGATGACTAATATTTATCGAATCGTCAAAGCAACGTATCTTTCAACGAGCCGTTCGATTCGTGCTGGCGATTTTATAGAGTACAGTAACAGTGAAAAACTTCATTTCGATATAATTAACGCGTTAAATGTTATCGATGCCGTTATTATTTTTTCCATTGCGTCGACCAGTGAGAGATGGCAGAGACTTACGGAACTGACCAATTCTCCCTACGATGGAACAACTTCTGCAACACTTTGACGAGCGGCTTTATGAGTCATCTCAGCGAGAAGGATCTAGTCGACGTAACCCTGGCCGTAGATGGACAATTGTTACAAGCGCATAAGTTGGTCCTTTCCATCTGCAGTCCGTACTTCAAAGATATCTTCAAGGTGAGCGCCATCGGTACTGTATCATCAATCAACGCCGAAAAGCGTTTGACCGTAGTTATCGTTGCATTAGCAGAGCAATCCCTGTCAACATCCGGTCGTGATACTGCAGGATATAGGATACGCGGAGGTCGAAGCATTGCTCACCTTCATGTACCAGGGAGAAGTGAGCATGAGGCAAGAAGAGCTTGCCACTTTTCTCAAAGTAGCTGAAATCCTGCGCGTCAAGGGCCTAACGGGTGACGATACCGAGGAGGGGCACTTTGTCAAGGAGAACGACAAGCATTTGCCGAGCGAAACGATACACTCGCGTTACGACGCTCAGAGCAGTGGTATTAGCACAGAGGAACAACCTCAGAAGAGGAGGAGTCACGAGAGGAAACAAGGAGCGGTTGGCAATTCAATAAAAAAGGCCAGATTCTCTATGCCCGCTCTGAGAGGTATCGAAGCTTCGGCATCGATGCCGGAGGAGATAGATAGCGCGACGGTTGCTTCGGAAGAAGCTGAACAGGCGAGCGAGCCAAGCGAGAGACATTCTGACGATTCGGCGAATGCCAAAGAAACGACGAGAGACTTTCAAGGTGATTCCATCGATCCGAGTCAGGATGTAACTGATGAGAAGGAATCATTAGTTTCGGACAAAGGAGCAAAGGCTTCGTTGGAAGATAGTTTCGGTACTGGTAGGTCATCGCTTGTTGGGTTAATCGTATTCCAATTCAGATTTCAATGGAAAAGTGGCTCCGCACATACAATTTTCATCCGATCAACATTTCCATCCGAGTAATGTCAAACTTCTAATTTATATAAACGCGACTGCTGCAGTGACTTACAGGCTATCGGCGAGAGGACGTCCGCAGCTTATCCACGAGGGATACGTTTATAATTTGACGTCGCGCTCGGAAGTCCTGAATCGATCGCATTACCGATGTGCCGAACAGCATCGCGGATGTCGGGGCAAGTGCGCCGTTATCGCTGAACGTTTCATGCCGACCGGAGTCTACGAGCATAATCATTTGCCCGGATATCAGTCCGAAAACGAATATAGGAAAAAAAAAGCTCACGATACGGAACAGAACTAAACGGTTTGGAGACCGGAATACATTCCTATATGCAAAAGTATTCAATGAAAAGAGAAGAGAATGAATGTTTGAAACATTCCAGACGAATTATAATGGTCGTACTGAGTATACCATATGTGGGGAGATAGAGAGAGAATATTTTCAAAGTTTTATATATACAGAAATATGAGGATGTATACTAGGGTGTCTCTTCTATGAAAACAATATTTTTTTCTTACGACGCATACTCCCTAATTTTCGTTCGGTCATTGAAGCTCACTTGAATATCGAATTTTATTTTCTCATCGTGATACCCGTATTTAGTGGACCTTTAAGTGTTACATAGAAAATGTTGACTGCTCCGTTCATCTATAATGTATCAACATTTTAGGGTACAGTTGAATTAGGGAATATGCGTTCGGAAATATTAACTTCGAAAAATAAAGGACACCACAGTATATTTGGATATATATATATATATATATATATCTTTGTTCAAGCCAAATGAAAGATGTTGAGCTTTAAGCGGGACTCGAGAGAAGCCATTCGACGATGCTTTTCCTCATCGTTTCCAAATAGTTAACAATTGAAGGACTGAAAAATAATATGGGCACTATAAAATTGATGTAATTTATTGAAAATTTGGTAAAAATTTCACTAATTTTTGGCATTTTATCTGGGATTCGATATCAAAGCATTTATTAATGTAGATATTAAACACCGGAGAAGTATCGAAGATTTCGCGAAATATGTCAATATTGATTGCGACTAACTAGAATATTAACGATGTATCATTATTTTTATATATCACTCATTCAAACCCTAAATTAATAATAGAGACTATTTTTATAGATATAAATTATGAATATAAAGAAATGTTCTGTACTTTTCCAGTATTTTTTATCGACACTGAGGCATGTTTCGACATAATAGGGTGTCAAAAAACATCGAGGGAAATTCTAATACCGAAAGTGAAAAAAATGATATTCGAGCAGATCGCTCGATATTGCAAAAGTCTTGCACAAATTATCATTTCCAAATTGCCAGTACAATTCATTTAATTTTGAAGTAAACTCCAATGTCAAGTTTACTTCAAATTGCAGTTTACTTCACCGTCCACAAAAGAGTTTCTAGAATCAATAGTGATTGGGATCGAGACTGGTGTATTTTGTACGGACAAAAAATTCAGTTTAACCCCAGGCGAGCGAAGGAAACGTTGATACATGTTCTTACTCATAATACAGATGTTTGTATGGATCGATCGATCGAGCGTTGTCACATTCAGAAAATACAATTATTTATTTTATTGAAACGTTCTCCCTGCGCCCGACTACGATTCTTTCATGAAAAATACCGATCGTCTGCAGTTTCTTTTTATTTACACGAAACATTTACACGAACGTCCGGTGGCGTTCGAATTACAATTATTCTACATTCTGTACGAGATGCTCAGATAGGAATCTACGAAGGTTTCCACGGCTGGATTTTTGGCTTGGGCGTGCTATAAGGCATATAAGCGTCGGTGGTTCCAGACAAGTTGGGCGTGTGATCGATCATCCACTTGTAATGCGGCCTGTTGGGATCTTTGTGCGGCGGCAAGTCAGTCTTATAGTGCAACCAACCGAACCATTCGGCGGGTACTTGAGATCCGTCGTAATCCATCCACACGTCTTCGTTGTATATCACCCATCTGTTGGTACCTGTCAGATAAGCGTTTCATCGAGACCATCGATTGTGGAACGTATAAAGTGCAAAACGAGAAATACTTACCATAGAAATAATAGTCATTTTCGTAATACTTATTGCCGTATTTGTCTTCGCCTACGAGGGTGCCAGCTTTCAATCCGTCCGTCCTGAGGAAACGAAGCCAATTTTATCACGATTTCCGTTCGAAAAAAGTCAACACCGTCGATCAAAAAATCAATCGGTTTGACATTTCGAATTATGAGAATACGCTCATAACCCCAAAGTGGAAAAAAATCTGTCGTTTTGTTTTCAACCATACGCGAAGGGATTGTGAAAACTTTTGTTGGATACCTGTAGAGAGTTCGCAAGGATCCCCTGATACCTCCATTCTGACGGATTAATTGGAATAATCTTGCGATTTTATCGATACCCAGATATTTTGCCATATTTGATGCTCTGTTATGTAAATGAAGAACAAAATGTCCGCGCGGGGGCGCCAGTGTAATAACGTCGAATTAGTCGTATGACGATTAATTCATGCGCACTCCAAATGTGCGACATGGGAGCTCAGTCGATCAAACTTTGGTTTCCAGAGTTCCATCGAATACTGAAGGTCGTAGACAATGTTCATTACATCAATGTTACAAACCGTTTTATTGTGAATTCAGATTGATAATTTTCGATACAGAAAATATATATTTATTTTCGCTTTCCGGTTTTCTTTTGACCGGAAGCGTTCCTACATTACCCGACTAGGTTAAAAACGGTCGCAACTTCAATGTTTTTCCGATACAAGGCGCTCTAGTCGCTACTGCGAGATCGAAGTGCCAGTCTTGCGGACACAAGCGGAAGCTCTTTCCCGACGTTCAGCGAACTAAACCACGATCTTCTTTGCAAGATCGCGAATTTACACCGTAATTTGTCAAAGTTGAAAGGACCGCACTTTCGCATAGAGAAGAGAGTAGAGAATTTTATCGTGGTTGGTGAAATCAAAAGAGAACTGAGCGTAGCGGGGGTTCCTCAACCGTCTAGGAAACTCTACCCAGAATCGTCTTTAGGGCGGAGCTAGTGAAAAAAAAAAAACATTCTACGCGTCCTCAAACTGTTCGGTCCTCTTCGGTTTCTTTATTCTTCTCGAATTGGACTCCAATCTTTCATCACGACGAAGCCCTCGGAATCGAGGCTTTTCAAAGCCATTCTCTCGCGAATCTCCATTTTTCATAAACTTGCGCGACATCCGAAATGCTGTAAAACGAAGAAAGGGTTTGCAACTGATTTGGGGTTAAGTTGTACTCGCGTAATAAAATAAACTCACCCCGAATATAATTCGCGGTGTAAAGTCTCGCCATTAAAATTCTACCGTAATTGCTCCACTCGCCACCCTGGAGGGTCCTTTTCCCTAGTCCAATTAATTCATGAGCCGCGATCAAATCCGCTGCCTCGCTGATTATACGTGACAAAATTTTCGCGTCTCTTGCCCCTATTCGGAAATATATTACGCGGCAATTCTGAAAGCACTCCGGTTCAAGTACGTGCAAGGCCACTTCAGACTGAAGTCACGATTTTGTCAGGGCGAGCGATTGCTTGCTGGTTGTACTCAAATGAATCATCGCCTCGTTGATTGCATATTTGCATCGATCGATTAAATGCATCGTTTATGCGAATTAAATGTATCGTCACTGTGCACTACACAGTGAAGAAAAAGGAAATTAGTTGTGGTTGAAAATGAAGGTTTTTCTGTACTTTAGTGTCTGTAAACCCAAACAAACCCAAACAAAACCCAAACAAACCAAAACAAAACCAAAACAAAACCCAAACAAAGCCAAACAAAATCCAAACAAACCCAAAGATATAATGTGTGTTAACATCTCGCGATGCCTCGATCCTACCGTAAACCGGGGCTACTTTGACTTTGCGGGTTACTTTGACACATTTTGGTGCTACTTTGACATATGCGTAGTTTGGAGGTTATAGGTCGTGTTTTGT
>JAPYZJ010003265.1:0-30469 GCA_030522765.1 Ophioninae sp. B BG-2022a | reverse complement strand
TGTGGACGCACTATAGGTAGGTTAGCTTAGCGAAGTGCGGGTAGGAAGTGACAGAAAAAGATGAACCAATGGAAGGCTAGCAAGGAAAAGTGGAAATATCGAAAAAATTGGAAATATCAGAAAAATTGGAACTCGAGGAGAAAAAAGAAAAGGAGATATGTAAAAACCCACAAGGGTACACATGGAAATCAAAGGAATAAAGGAACCCCCCCTATTATTATATTAATATGTCAGTATGAATATTAATTAATATCTTCACGTGATTAGCATTTTAATTATATGAATAACACTAATTCGAAAATGTATAAATAGTATCAGAAAAAAGGTTGACTAAAATGAATTACAACAACAATTGTCAAATAAATTCAAAGGACAAGCATTTATTACAATCTCTCTTATTATTATAAAATTAATAGTATCATGCAGTTAGCAGTATAATCAATTTAATTATATTTCATTTTTCAATTATTGTTACGATCATTGTAATTAATTTCAATGAGACTTTTTTTCTGGATGATCAATAATTCATTTAAATATTGACCTAGCTGACGTAAAAAAATAATCACGTCTGTAGTTCCACGTTTAAAAACACTTAAAAAAAAGCAAGAAACTTATGAGTCTGCATTACAAAATAATTGACAAAAATATATTTTTAACGATCCGCAATGTCAATGCCTGAAATACTTGTTTTGTGGGATTGTATCTTTAAGAGCTCCCTTTAAAGAGACCGAGAACAAATGTAAAAAATTGAAGGAAGCGATGAATATTGCGTGAAAAAGATTGGCTAGTATTCGTAATAATAAAAACTGCTGTTTGCAGCGCACGATCGATTCAAGAAAGGCGTTTCATGTGTGCACAGGAAAAGGCTGTCATATCGCCGTATCATAATCGGAGCTATCGGGCTTACAACTGGTAAAACTAGTTTCTCCAGGGATCAGACCATAATTCTCTATAACCATCGATATACTCACTCACGAGCAGGAGCTTATGCTCGTCCGAGATCGTTTCTCTCGCCAGGTTTTCTCGATTGTTCAATCGGTAATGAAAGGACGATCGCCTGCTGGCTCTTTTCCTCGAGGATAAAATTCCAACCCAGATGGCGAGAGAAACGACTGAATTTGAAAAAAATAAAATAAAACGTAATTCTCGAGACAATTCCCGTGGACAATGGAAAGGAATGCATCGAGGAGACGTCACATGCTCGAACTTTTGAAAAATAAATTTTTTTATTATTTTTTTATCATTTAGGTTAGTAGCTTTTGTTTGTAATAATTAGTTTCCAGAATTATTAAATATTTTTCAGAATGAATAAGTACTTTGCAGAATTAATAAATATTTCGCAGAATTGATAAATATTTTGCAGAATTAATAAATATTTTGTAGAACCAATAAATATTTTGCAGAATTAATCTCGGTAGTTAGGAATGTCCGGGTACCGGAAGTACGCCAAATTGATTGACGGGAGTGATGCAATTATTTTTTCTTTAATGAAAAAAAAAAAATAATAATAAAAGTCAAGTACTGATCTTCGTCACGTTACTTCCGAAGCGTTGGACTTCCGGTCACCGAAGAGCGTGGAAAATCATTGGTTTTTCAGATCTTCCCAGGCCTCGTACTCGAACAGCTGCCTCGAGTACAAGGTCGCGGACGGATATAGAGGGCCGCAAGTTCGCAGGATCCCTCCCGAGCGCGTATACGTATCCTTGCGAAAGCTGAAAAATCTCACGTGACGAGAGAGCCAAGTGTGCGGGTCTACGCGTCGCGTTATTTATGCGCTGCAGCGCCAATGTTATTTCAGCGAGTGCAATGCGCTTTCGAGACTTCCGGAACGCGAGAAGCGAAACGTTATGAATGGCCTTGACGGTTGCACGCTCGATTGTATAATACCGGAGGTCGTTGAAGGTCATCGATTTTATTTTTAAAGAATACGTTATTACAAATCAAGTCGTGTTGATAGTGTCGATTGCTCGGTGGAAGGTTCATGAAAACTTTCCTCATGGTCAGGTTCACGGTGAGGA
Organism: Ophioninae sp. B BG-2022a; assembly: GCA_030522765.1. Classification (NCBI taxonomy): domain Eukaryota; kingdom Metazoa; phylum Arthropoda; class Insecta; order Hymenoptera; family Ichneumonidae; species Ophioninae sp. B BG-2022a. The sequence goes on along the minus strand of JAPYZJ010003265.1, from coordinate 28,451 downwards.
CCCTCAAGGTTGCCTGAACGACGCTTCATGGAAACCACGATTTCCTCGTAAGATATCCCTATCAATGGATACGCGTATTCAGCGGAAATTAGTGACTATAAAAATGAAAAAGAAATTGAACAGAATTGTTGAAGCATACGTGCTGGTATTACGCCACGTATGAGTAAAGGCGGTTAGAATGGCACGCAATTTTTTTAAGGTTTTTGTAACTGAAAAATACCTATAAGAAACTAGCAAATCCTGCCGTAAATGTACATAAATTGAATATTTCTAATATTTCGAAAGTTTTAGGAAAATATACGACGAATGTGTCAGTAAAAATTGTGTTGTAAAAACAATAGAATATCGATGACAAAACTGTCATTGAAAGTTAAGGCAAACAAATTTTTAATATGGATCTGATCGCTACAAAAATTTACAGGATCACCCTCCAGGCCAATCTAAAGATTGCCTAGAAATCTCATCGAAATCGGTCCATCCGTTTCGGAGTCTACAAGAAACATAAAGTACCAGACCAATGTAAGGCCCACTTTACTTGTTTTTAAGTACCAAAAACACTATGAATGTTGAAATAAAATAATAATGTTTATTTAATAATTCATTCAAAAATCAAGGAAGTAATAACTATTTTGGATCAGAAAAAATGTTCACTATTAACCATAAGCTTTTTTTAAAAAAGCGTCTTCTGGGCCTTATTCAGACCACCTTTCGTTATAAGTTACACATTGTCTTTTATAGTTATAGATTGCTAATGTCCTCGCGTATTTTTTCCTGTTTTTTAGGTATTATCGAATAATCGAGTTTGTTAATTAAAAATCTACGGACGATTTAGTCGAAACTAATTATACCGATCCTATATTGCTGGAATCCGGTCCTATATTGGCCCGTTAGGTTTTGCAACAACAAGGGTATTCAAGGGCGTATTCGAAGCTTCTCTGATAAAGAAAACGTCAAATGAGAATGCCTCTTAATAGCTTCTATGGCTCAAAGAGCCTTATTATTTTTAGGGACACCCTATCGATTTTTCGCACGGGACAGCTGACCCACTGAATCAACTAGTCACCTAACCATAAGAGTTTGTTTGACTTTTCATATTACCATCTCTCGCCTACGTCAAGTACGACGTTCCTAAAGTATATTGATTTCAGGTCATCAAGTGCAACATTCCTAGGCATCTAGACCACTTTCAACAAAATTCCTAATGACCAACGTCACTTTCGAGCAACTAGTATCAATCTAGGAACTTTCAACGGATCGGCTCGCAACAATTCTAGGCCGATTGGGTTTACCAATGTACAAGAATGGCGCTGAGTTAAAGGCCTTCACGTATAGAGAGGCTATATATCTCTTCCATGCTGGCAGTTGGAATCGTGCTTTGCCACCGAGCCGCGAGAAACACTTTACTATAGTTATGCAATCCTGAGCCACCTCGTCTCCTCCATGGTCAAGGCCCTCTTGCCGGTGCGCAATCTCAGCCGAGCTCGCTACCACCGCGTGGCGAGAACAACCGCTTGTATATCCAAGCGCGGGGGACGACCTAATAGCGTTGATCGCCTAGTCACTCACCGTTGCCGTATATCCTCGACGCATTTGTGCACGAAACATTCCCCGTCGACGCCAACCACGTTTCCTACTCGTCTCCTCGTATTCCTTATGTTTCGGTTCTACATTTCAAACTTACGGAAATGCACCATTATATCTATGATGATGATGATGATGATTCGTGAACAATAGCTTTGATTTTTTCTCATAGGCGTTTAAGCATGGAAATCATTTGCAAGTACGAAAACAATTTTTTTTTAAACAAAACTATTTTATTTAATGCAATAAAAAGTGGAAGATAATTTAATTTGTTTTTATTATATAATAAAATGTAATATTATGTAATAAAATGTATGATATAATTATCATTTTTTTCATCAAGTCAGCTGTATGTGATTATAAATATAACTTTGGGGCTATCGGCTCTTTAAATTTTTTATGAATTTGAATAATTTCATTGATAGTATTTTATTTGACACGCAAGTTACTAGAAAAAATATTATAGCATGGTTACACTTCGAAATTTGTATTTGCGGAAACCAAGGTTCTTTTGCAGTAAATTAAATACAGTTGATAAGCTCATGGATTTATGTAAATTAAAGATAAAATTTTGAACGTGTATAACTTTTGGACCCCCAAAACTTTTGTTTATATTCACATATAGGTACCTTGATAAAATGGATTACTTTCTACTCCTAAGTGCAAAAAGCTTGTATTGTATATTTTTAACGTATAAATTATTTTATACTTTTTTAATCCTTAATCCATTTCATTGCAAAAAGGGATAACCACTTTATTGATATTTATTGAAAAGTTTAATCACTACTTCTCAGTTGAGAGTTCTAAGCAGTGAAGTGAGTGAAACATCGATTTCTGTTCAGCATCTCGAAAAAATTCGAGTTAAATAAAAGCATGTAAAATTAAGGGGGCCTTTTCCTTTTCGGGCTTTCCAGAATCAACCATCATGAGCAAATGTGATGGATAGAAACAACAGTGCTTGGTGGCTCTAGACATTAATCAGCTACCCAAACGGGTAGCTAAAGTTGGTGAGCTGCAGATACCCATTTGACGACTGATTGATGATTGGTGAGTGAGGATGTTCATAAGTAGTTTGCTGTGTATGAAACGCTATCTGTCCGGTTGCCAATAAAATAGCAGAGACATGACGGGATGTTACTTTTAGTGATTGTTCCCCAGCAACCGATCCATTAAAAAGAATCATCGAATAGTTAATAACAATTTACTAAAAAAAACTGCTGCCTTTCGCAGCTTGCAAAATGATGCATGTAGCATGTCATTCAATGTGCAGTGAATAGTAAAAACAGTTTAGCAGCACGATGTATTAAACTAACAAAGATGAATTTTTAATTATAAAAACGGTGCTTGTCTTTGATCGAGGAATAGGAATCTTCCAGGAGGTACTTTTAAGCTCTATTTTCATTGATAGTAAAAAGCTGTTGCTAGAAGTGACTTGATAGTTGTTATTGCTATTGGGCTAATGAATCTCCAGCCTATAAATATGGTACATTTTGGCAGCTTTCCAGTGGCTCGCAGCAGCAGTTGCAATATCTCGTCAGGTTACCAAACCAATGCCCAGCGAGGCACTAAAATATGACTGTCCTCACTGGGCTGCTGTTCATCCAACGACTGCCATTTTGCGGACAATTTTGAGTTCCAAGGGAGCAAGTGCACGGTAGAGTCAAGAGACAACGGTGAGTCAGGCCTAAAAGTACGAGCCACACTGCGAGCGTGGAACGTTATTACACGATCCATGGGGTACCCACGGTGGTGCCGGGAGATATACGAGTAGGCAACTACGAGTTCCCGATCTTAATCCTTTTCCTTTTATTCAACGTTGCGTGACGCGCGTTCAGAGCTCTTTCTCTTTCTCGAGAGGGAGAGCAGGCCTTCTGATGGAAGTTCTAAGACTTTCGAAGCGTCGTTCCACGCCTCCGCTTGAAGAATTCCACCTCAGACGGTCTCACAGGTACATACACGATTCGAGTCAGCTGATAAGTTATGGAACCTCGAATGATCCAACTGATTCTAGGCTTTTTACTGGTGAACTGATCTTGAAGAACGATCAATTCCAGGGATCATCAGCCAGCCTAACATTCTCGTCAAACGAACGTGGTGTAACAATGATTAATCCGAGTCGTTTACCCAGCATGACAGTTCATCGGAAAAAGTGAATATGAATTTTTCTCGAAAAATAAGGAGACTCTTCAATATCCAAAGACTACGTTCATTCGATTTTCGATATTTTTTTGATATTTTGGTACGCGTGTTCCCGACACGTGTTGACGTCATCAGCCATTTTCCGTATCCAGTCTGTTTTTTATAGATTTAAAAGTTTCCATGTCATCAGAACACACGACAAAATATCACGGACAATACATCATACGACAAAACATCACGACGATAAAATATCCCCAGGAATCCTAAAAATAAACAAACCCAAACAAACATATAAACACACACAAACAAAAACAAATAAACCCAAAAAATGATGTTTTGTTTAGTTGATTTTTTGTCATGTGACATTATGACATGCTACCTAAGGGTAGACGTATTTTGGTATACTGGGCAATATTTTTCTATCGAAAAATGATAATGCATCTGGTTATACATTGTTACTTGTTAGCGATTGTTTTGCCACTTTTTTTTGTTCCCAAAACTAAAAAGAACCCTGAAAAGAGCCAGATTAACCACAATTGTGGAGATGAAGACCACATCTTTGGGGAGTTCAAGACCGTATCAACGAGCGCATATCAGAAGTGCTTCCAGGATTGGAAAAAGCGCTGGCACGAGTGTATCATATCTGGGGGCGATTACTTCGACGTGGAGAAAATATATATTGATGAATAAATCGAGTTTTTTCGAGAAATATTAAAAATCACCTTATTTTTTTAACAATTCCCGTGCATCATTGAATCACTCCATATTCGAAGGACCACTAAGGATTTCGCATCTGCTGAGACCCCCGAGGAATCTCTTTACATCATCAATGTTTTCAATGAAAAGCAACCAGTTTTTCGTCACCTCGCATTTTCGTGCCAGGCATTGAACGCAGTCATTTTTTTAGCGGAAATATATTTCGGTGTGCGATTATAGCAAATTCCTATCGGCGAATACCGGACGGACAAACATGTAGAATACGAAGCTGTAAAGATAGAATCACTAGGATCAATAGAATCATTGATTTACCGGTTTATTTATAAAGGGGGGATATTAATATGAACTAACTGAAATATTCGATTATTCTTCGTTATTTTAAAAGAATGAATATTTCCCAAAATTAAAGAAATTTCCATTCGTCCTATAAATAATTCGCTGGCACCTATCAAAAACTAATTTGGGACTTCATTTTTAGCTTGAGTGCTAGTACTCTCCGGCACACATAAATTAGTCACTGGAATAATTAACGTGCAGGATAAAAACGAATAGTCAGTATCAATTATCAATCTGGATTCCAGCGTTTGTTCACTTCACATAACTTTCCTGTTCAATGATGCCTGTTTAAAAATGCCCTTATCAAAATGCAATTTGGATGTATCATTTCATTGTCAATTTCAGCACTTTTGCATACCTCCCCATTGGATGTTGTTGACCTCTCACGGTTAAATCAATACTATGAAAAAAAGAATACTGAATATATTGAATTCCGTACACGAGCAATGACGAATGAAATTTTTTAATGAATTCTCCAATTATTCTCTACAGTAGGGAACTTGAACGTCATGAAAAACTGCTTAACGCAGGATTTTCATAAAATTTTAACGTATTCTGTATATCTATAGAAACCGACTAATCTAGAATTTAAAAAAAATTGATTTTGACTATTTTTCTGGCAAAAAGCATTAAACGAACATGCAATTTTTTCTTTCTTATTTTTCCCGGCAATTTTGTTATTTTTGCATGTACATTAAAAATTCGATTTCAGTCGGTGCTAGTGATGCATTGAACCTAAAAATCGAAAATATTTCTGTTTCGGATGGCCTATTTTTGAAATTGTACCAGCAGCGCAAACCCACCAACTAATCGGAGCCTTCTATTTAAATTGACTTTTTTCCGTTAATCGTGCATAAAATAAATAATAATTATTTGTTAACGTATTACAACAGTGTATTTGGTCAACCCAACAAATTCTACGCAAACATCTGTATTTACAATCTCATAAAAAAATGCATGAAACATTTTTTTTCGGGCCCCGAAATAGGAAGTTCGGCCTTAACCTCCAATCCCAGGAGGCGAGGATCAAAATTTTGTTTTTCAGTGCGAATTAGCGTGAACCAATTTCGTACAATATTCCTGGTTGGAATATCCTGTAAGTATCACTGGTTAATCGTGACCTAGCTGAAATGTTGAACATCTCATCCAGGAGAGAGATTTGATTTGATTTGATTTATTCAGCCCTAGAAATTCTATGGGGCTGAGGTAATAATAACAGTTGGTGAGTTCGACGAAACATAGCAATAACAATAAAAATAACAAATATCATTGTAAAGGGGCAAGATAGATCAATAGAGAGAGAGAGACACACACACAAGTAAAGATCCTGGTGAGAAAGGAATTACGAGTGTCCCGCTCTGACCCTCTCAATCACTCGTTGCACACCTTCGTACCTTAAGGAGTATTATCAGCTTGGTGGGGGGAGCAGCGAGGGGGAGCCCTCGCGCTTTTTTCTCGAATTCTTGAGGAAGCCACCCGACCGCCAGCGTGCACCGCAAACACGTTCGAATACCAAGCCTCGTACCGCCCAACTACACATAAGTCGTACTAAAAGTGTGGGCACCACGAGTGGCCGCGGTTACCACTGGGCCATCCTTCAATCTTTACAAAATCATCAGACGATCCATTCAAGACTATCCACAATTTCGAGTGCCAATACCCTTCTTTCACCAAACTCTACCAGCGCCACATAAACGGTAAAACATTCCAGCACTGTACTGTCTGACAAAAGCGTGTACCCCTAAAGTTCTTTCTAGAATACTTCAGAGAATAGATTCAAGGGTTAAAAGCTACCCGTTCTCCTTCAGCAAAATGCTTTGCTTAGAAAGTATCAATTGTCTAAGCGTGACGTGCGTAATACTCTTTTTCGTCAATTCGAGCTGTGAAAATGGCTTCATCGTTAGCATATGTTCTAGCCCGAGATTAGCAACGGCAATTAGCAAAAAGAAATGTATTTATTGATGCATTATAGGGTCATGATTGAAACGAAGCAAGAAAATGATTTTTCAAGTGTATTCGTTCGATCGAGTTGCATTGCAACGATACCTACGTCATATGTGGAGCTGAATGAGCTAAAGACACCCTCCGTTACCGAGAGGGCTGTTGCACCTTTCGTAACTGAACGTGAAGATGACCGTACGTTCTCACATGTTTTTCCTTGAATAACGTGCCGTCAATTTGCGAAATTTTCTACCCAAATTTACTTTTGGGTAGAAATAAAGAGAAAAGCTTATTCGTTTGATAGTGTCGTTGCATTTCAACGATGCCTACGTCAGATATACTACCATTAAACCCTTCGCGGTTGAACGTTGCGATGCCATTGAAGTTTCCATTGTCTGAATGCAACAAAGAAAAAAAAACGTTTCTTTCTCCAATCCCCCCCAAATTTCTTGACTTCTCTAATCCGAGCGAATCATGCTATCACTTTTCCAGCTCCTGATGAAGCGTGACGTGAAAATTGGCATATGATTTTGGGTATCGCCGAAGCAAAGCCGCATTCCAACGAAGCAAGATTCAAGTCCACAAGTATGGAGAGACGATTCCTGAAGGTGAAAACGACTTGAAAGACTCGGAAACGCAAAGCGATGAGTACATTCCGCCGGCTGTTGGAAATCGAAGTTCGTAGACGTAATATCAGAACGTGGCTCCGATACATCATACCTATAAACACACACATACATACGCATATCTCTGTCTCTCCCACTGCTCAAACGTACGATCCTGAAACCGCACGTGAACGAGCTCGCCACAGATGTAAAATTGACTCGCGTGTGTATCGGTACACTTCCCCCCGGTATGCTAGTACGACGATCCACACGAGTGTGGTCGTACATTGGTAGCATCACTTCGCTGATGATATACCCTCCGGAGAGTTCATTGCTCTTGAAGGTGGGAGGGAGAAATAACGAGGAATAGTGGGAGAGGAAGAGAAGGGGGGGGGGGAATCGTTTTCCTTCCCAATATACGTATACAGTTTCTTGTGTATACCTGTACGTTGCCAAAGCTTTACTCGTATTTATGTATATATATATATATATCCCTCCCTCCGTCCCTCTCTCTCTCGCTCCTTCTGTATATATATATATACGAGTGTTTGTATATTTGTGTTCAGAGGTAGGTGGACAAGACAAGAGCGAGAGGAAAGAAAGATCATGAGTGGGTACTGATGCCAGAAAATACTTTAGAGGAGCTCGAAGCAAGACAGCTCGCTCCATCTCTCTTTTTCCCCTCTCTGTCTCTCTCTCTCTTTCTATCTCTCTCTTCGTTCCTGGTTCATGCACGGAGGAGTGACGGAACACGACGATGATCATGCGATGACGGGCTAGAGAGGTACATACATACATATCTGCATTATATACAAGCTATTACCGCCCGCTTTAACGACCCTTAATAATTCATACGTGACTCCTTTTCTGGCTGTTAGCCCGGACATGCGGATACTTCACTTTTGCAGTGTAGCTCCATCTCTCTGTCTTTCTCTCTCTCTCACTCTCTCTCTTACTCTCTCTCCCTCTGTCTCCACCCTTTTCACCTCAATAATCTTTTTCCCTATTATCATATTTGTTACGTTGATTTTCGGCTGTGCAATACAGTTTTTGTGATTGAGTTCTTGCAGCTTACCTTTTTCCTTTAAAGCTATGGTTTTTTGTATGTTTATTCGTTTATTTAACGATTGTTTATTTTTTTGTATTTCATCTCAAGCGTTTTATTTCACTTGTCACATATGTTGCTATTGTTGCTCTCGATTATCGTGTTGTTTCAATAATTTTCTTAAGTCTAGTTGTCCAAATCTTCACAGAAGTCGAAGATAAATTGTTGATCATTAAATCTGCCCTTCCCCTATCGATACAGGGCATTTATTGATTCAGTGAATAATCTTTTTGGAATGATCTTGTTTCCATTAAAATCACGAATAGACGACTGCAAAAATGGAAAAAAGCGAAAATTGAAAAAAAAGTGTACCTGCAATGAGACTATCTGAACGTATCAATCAAATATAAAAATTAAGCAATTCCTTCGAATTTGACTTCCATTACTATCAAGCGTGAAAAATTGACATTTCTAAGAGTTATTTTATTTAGAATAAAAAACGATTTATTCGTAAGGCTAAACATATACAAGACGATCTAGTCTTATAAATCCAAAATTCCCTCATATTCAGCTTCCAATAATAACCCATCGAATAATCTCCAATATGAAATAACCTTCCACGTGATTTTTTTTTCCCATCGATATACACGCTTTTTACACAAATGAAAAAAATGTTAGCGAGCAATTTTGATATACCTACCAAACGGTACGCCTCGTCGAATCCGCTGCTACTTCATTTCGTGAATAATTGGTGCACATAATTTATTTATTTTTTCCTTTTGTTTTTTTTTTTAATTACCGATTGCGAACGTCAATGATACCGTTTCCTTCTTCCTTTTTATCTACCATTCGATTGCAGTTGATTCGAGAGAGTCTGCGTACGTTATTTTTGTGTTTTTTTTTTCTATCCCGATACCGGAAATGGATGTGAAAACGGGCAGGAATTGCGGTGAGACAATACCTGTTGGATATTTGTTCATCGACGAGGGTCCGGGACCGGTTACGTTTCTCGTTAGCCCGGGGCGTTATTCCTCGTTCACGAATTTCACCATCGATTCCGGGCGACCGTTAAAAGCGCGCATGTATGCACCAGCCGCGGTATTCCACGGCAAACAAATGGAAAGCACATGGAATAAAAAAAAAATCGTGAAATCTCGTCGAATACGAGCACCAATGGGGTCTCTCGCGAACGCGGATGGTCTAGAGTATTACCAGCGGGAGAGAATGAGCTGCTTCGCTCCTCTCTCTCTCTCTCTCTCTATTCCTCTCTTTCTCTCTTTCCCTTTCTGGCTGTCCAAGTCACGGATTCTCTATACAGTGGACACGTATAGTACATCGGGTGCAACGTACCTGGATGAGTCACACGCCAAGCCTATACGTTGGCTCAAGAGTATACGCGCTCATACCACACTCGTTTTCGCTCACAACCCTCGAGTGATTTCGCCTACCGACGTATAGAGGTTTACCGTGTCCAGGCTCAAAATTACGAGGTGCTTTTTCGATAGAAAAAAACGCATTAAAAATTCTCAGTTCACTGTGCATTTACCACGCGTTAGTTCATTTTAACATTTCTACTTTAGATTGTTTTAAAATTCACGTCAAGTCAAGACTTTTTTTTTGTAAAGACATTGAATGCTCCTTTAGGTTTCTCTGAAGATTAATTCGACCGGACGACAACTTTTTTTTTTGGGTGAAGACAAAATGGCTTTCGTGGGAATTTTAACGCAGGGTGATTTTTTTCGTTTATTTTTGTTATGAAAAAAGGAGACGGTTCTTGGTCGCTTAGGGATGAAACGATTTTTATTGTTACATAGAAAAATGTTTTGTTGAAAATATATTATAGAGATATATTTTTAAAAAACATGTATTCTGTTATAGATATATTCTAGAAGAGATTCTTTTTGTCGTAATAAAAATTCTCGTGATTCACAATAATAAAAAGAGACGAAAAAATAAAAAAAGTACTTTTGAGAGGAATGACGAGATGGAATAGTTTTTTTTATTTCATCCAACAAAAATTCCTTTATCATTATTGTGAATCATGAGAATAAGGAATGGAAAGAGAGACAAAAAATGTGTGTTTGTAAATACTGCATCTACTACCACCGTTAGAATGGATAAAAAATTATTCTTTCTTTTTTCTCTTCTCTCATTCCTGTAATGAATAAGAATGAGAAATGACAAAAAAGAAAAAAAAGAATTTCCGTTTAATTCCAATGATGGCGGTTGCAGCAGCATTTTCGTAAGTTTATTCACTTGCTACTGAGAAATAGTTGCAGTTGTTTAGTTACGGTCGAAAGTCTTTGGTTTTCTCTATGGTGCATTTTTGGAATTTTCAAAATTTCTTCCCAATCTCTCAAATTTAGGATACTCCACTGCTATACGTAAAAATTCTTTGAGCTTTATTTCTGCATATTTTTAAATTCAACCATACTCCGCAAAAAAAGAACGTCTTTTTTATCGAATCATCGTAAAAATAATGTTTATTTAGCTCAATCTGCAAACGTTGCAAACTTGCCCGTCATACTTTTCCTAGAAACGATCAGCATCAATAATTCATAAATTCCGAATCCAATTCACCTTGCATTATAAAAAAAAATGATCGAAGATCATCCAAGCGTAAGTTCAGCGTACCATTTCACCTCGTTAAATAGCCATCCCCCTGTTTTTACCAATCGAATTCTCCATTGAACAAATGGTATCCTCATAATTCTAACCTACACGACCACAGCCCTAAATGCGCGATAAACTCTCTTCCTAATTGCGCAATATTCGTGCGGATTCCGCGTGGAAAAGTGGGTGCGTAAAAAACCCTGAAGAATTAAAGGGCCGAAGGGAAGCTCGAGGAGTCAGACCTCGGCAAGTACGTACGTGCGAGGGAAGGAGTGAGAAAAGTTTAAAAGGGAGAGTAAGAGATAGAGATGGTAAGATGGTAAAGAAGAGACGGGAGAAAGGGCAAAAGATGAAAGATAAAAATCCAATCATTTCGACCGGTTTTGCATCAGGGGGGCCTCGCTCGAGGATAATGGAATCCCCCCCCCCCCCCCCCCCCCCCCCCCCCCCCCCCCCCCCCCGACCCTCGTCTCTTCCCTCCTCGCCCCCTTCCCATCATTCTGCCTCCTCCACCAACTCTTTTCTCTTCCAGTTTCTCCCTTCCAGTTCTATTGCAACGTGTGCATGCTCTCTGGATGGAACTCACACAATGACTCGCGTCTATGTGGAAGAGGGTAGACGCACGCCCAACCAGGTACGTATTACGACTAGAAGTCCTGTTGCGTTTCCCTACGAAGATAAATGTTATGGAAGCTCTTATCTCCAGCGTTGGGCTGATAAAGTTCGCGCAACTCCGTAACGATACATACCTATAATTTTTTTTTTTCTTTATTTTTTTCTGTGCAGCTCGACGATGCTCCTCTGTCGATCGGGGACGAAGATAGCGAACGTTCCAGAAATTGCGTACGGAAAAAGTCACTCTGATGGCAAGTGGGAATCAAAAAGGCCGGTTGGATGGGAAAATAGTAAATGGCGTTGAAAAATCACGATATTTATTATGGTTGCATCGTTAGAAAGCAATGGAAAGTATTGTTTTTTGTTGCATTTTCAAAATTTCGTCTGACCGGTTGATGTCACGAGAGACGATAAAACGTTCATTCGAATTTTCATCTGCGATGTAAATCTAATTAGTTTCCAAGCTAATGTCTATTTCATTTTTCAATGAACGTTGTACGTTGAATAAATAGTTGCTATTGAAAAATATATTTTTTTTATATCATTGTTTTTTCTCAGAAGATGACTGTTTGGCGTTTCTTTTTGTAAATGAATTTGCACATTAAAAAAATCTTGTTTATTAAATAAACCATTGAATGGAAGCTCTTTTACATGAAATAAAAGCTGGTTTTTTTAAAATATTATTTTCCACATGAATTTTGTTTGCGCTTATGATGACTATCTGGCGAGTTTGAAATGAAAATTGCGGGACTCACGGTCGTATTCAGCTGGTTCATGAGAGCGCCAGAGGAGCTCGAAGACATTTGAAAGACTGTTAATTGATGCTTTCACGAGGATGCACAGAAGACTCGTCGACGGAAGAAATACGGCCGGAAAAGACGCCGTCAAAGGTTCATCTTTCATATTTAATTAAATTAAATTTTATTTGTTCCAAGTTTCAAGGTCGCTTTTTAAAAATTTTACGTGAGACTGGCTCGACTCGCGAATCACGAAAGATAGCGGAAGTAAAATATCTCGTTGTTCCGTACGTAGGAGCAGTAGGTACGTACAAAATGACATACTGTTTTCTATTTCTTTCATAATTTCTTTATTTTTATATTCAGAACCGTGGAATTCTATAAGTACAAACCTCAATTATTTAACTTTATAATAAACAAGCAAAATAAAAAATTATAACACGTAATTAAGAAAAAAGTGGTCTTGAATAGAGATCGGTGAAAAACCATTTTGTCCATACTATACGGACAAAATGGCATAGTTTCGTAGTACGTACCATAAATATAGAAATTTGGGACAAATCAACTTTTTGTTATTTTGAAACAACCTCCACACTCTACTGCAGACCAAAGAAAACAATTTATTCATCCTATCCAGTTTTTTCCAGGTTTTGAGTGCAAAAAGAGATAATTACAATTAAAGGACGCAAAATCATCATTTTCATTTAAAATCTGGCTCTCAACCGCTATTTCGTCACTATCCGAATAAAATAGATTCTTTGGAACCTGTCCTTACATCTTTTTCGGTGCATTCTTAGAAGCACTGTTTTTCTTCATTGAATATCCGTATGTCGTTTCGTCCATAGCATATCTGTGTCATTTTGTCCGTATGGGGCTAACAGCTAATTGCTAACTAATTAGCTAATTAGTTAAGGGGCTAATTGCTAACAGCCCAAAATTAATAGATCACCAAAAAATTTCATCATAAATCAAACAGGAGACTCAAGGCAAAATGTTAAGGAATAAAAATAATATGTAACAATACGATTTGAAAGAAAATTATCTACCATAACTTATATTATTCGTTGCAGCGAAAAAAACTCATAATGGCCGAAAATCTGTTGAAACTGAGAAAAAATGGATGCTCTTACAATGACGGTATTTTGACAGTTTATTAATTGACAATTAAGGCACCCCCTAAGAGTGCTAAAATAACGATAAAAACTCTCCGATTTGAAAAACAGCTGGTGTGTCGTTTTACCCGTATATGTCATTTTGTACGTACTTCCCCTACGATTCAATCGTAGTGTTGGTAGACGTAAAATTGGAAAGAGGAAAATGTAAATGAGCGACGGTCGTGCCATGGGATTTGGTCCAGAAAGTCTGGCACTCTTCATATCTACCGCGAGAATCTCCCTAATCTCCCACGTGTATCGCACATACGTAAACGTCGCGAGACGTACGAACCGTCGATACGATTTGATATTCGAAACATCGAGATTTATAAAAGAGACGATTGTGACGAATCGAAGTTTTGGCAATTCTGTTGACACACATAAATGCTTTTCTGGAGATGTATGGTTTATTCACGAGTCACGGCTACTGACGAACGCAACGGATTGTTTTTTAACACCTAACAGTCACGTCAATGATTAATGCGAGCAAAAAATTGCCTATCTGTATTTTTATGGCCGTATATAATTTGATTCATTAGAAGAAAAGATGCAAATTTGAAATGAATTTCCGAAAACCTACCATCTTCGATTGAGCTACAATTTTACACGGACCACGCATTTATTGTTTTAGGAGAATCTCTAAAAGGATTTTTGGCCACTCGCTATAGTTTTTGAGATATGGAATTTTTAAGATTCAGAGTGCGATAAAAAAAATCCCCTCTCCTATCCAGTCGAAAATTTGCACGGACCTTAATTTCGATATTCTTAGAAAAGCCCCAAAAGAATTTTTGGGGCCTCGCATAAATTTTCGAGATATCGAATTTTTAAGATTATGACTGATTGAAGAAAATCTTAATCTTACATCTTAATTACATCCATACAATGGCTAGTCAAGGTCTAAAGGTGGTTTTTTCGAAACGACTATTTTATAATAGAAGTAGACGATTTTTCTTGAAAGAATTTCTTAAGGCGAATTAAAGTCCACAAAAACATGTGGAACAACTTCAACATTTATCAACAGTGATTCTCTTTTTAAATATTAATAACTTAATTGTTTATAAATTTTTTCCAAATACAAAAATTATATTTTCCAAGACTAAGTGGAAAATCCCAACCGCGCCATATTGAGAATCTCATAAGAAAAAAGATCTCAATTGACCATTTTTTGGGATGGTCTCGAAGTGTGTTTCGTTGGAACACAACGAAAAATGGTATATTGCTTATTTTTATTATTATCTAAAACCATATATTGTATATTTTGATTACAGATAGCTAAGTACGAATTTAAAAAAAGAAAATGTCTGTGTAAGTTTCGTAGCTTTGAAACCTACGAAAGCGAGAAAATTCAAAAGCACAAAAAATTCTATTTGCGTTGCATTTCCACAATATAAACTTCAGCGTCATCCTTTTGAGCTCATATCCTTTTCACTCATGAAATTTGAGGTTAGGAAGCTCGAATAGGGTACGAAGTTTTTTTTTCCACGTCTAATATCTCGACAGAGAGTAAATTCGTAAACTTTAAGCTTCGGGTCATTACAGCCTCTGAATACGGAACCCCGCAATCTCGTTTTGCCTAAATGGGTGCACTTCCCCGAGTTCACCGCTCGTAAATAAAAACCCGAATAAAGATCCTCCATCGCTTCCAAGAAACAAAAAAAAAAGACGAAAAATGAATAAGCGGAAAGAAAAACGCAAGCTCGTTTCGAGGCGAAATGACGAATGAAACGAAATGTGAAATGGAGAAAGAAAGCATCCAGGAAAAAGAAAAAGAAAAAAAAGAAAAAAACGAACCTTGCTTAATGACGATGCCGGAAGGCACCTGGACAAGCGGTAGGGTTGCGTTGCCCGGATTTATTCCCGGCAGGGTTGCGGGTGTACCCGGGGGTGGTGATGCACTTGCGCTACCGACCGAGCCAGGATCGCTGAAACCCTGCGCGCTGTTCTCCTCGGGTCCGTCGAAGAAGCTCAGATTGAATTCACTTCCGGCGTCGAAGGACACTTCCGGGGTTAGAGTGTCCGGCGCCGGTGCGCTGCCCAGACCCGCGGTAAGCGACTGATCAATTTTAAAAACGTCCATCATAACAATTTAACGTACTCGCGGATTTTCACTCTTGGTCACTCCTCGAGCCGTCGTCTTCACCGTTCTTGCGTCACTGATTGTTCTTTTCCCTCCCCCATGTCCCTCATTCTTCGATTTATCGGGAATTGTATTATTTTTGCCCTTCTTTTTCGCGACAACCCTTCACTTCTCGTATTTTCGCGGCCAAAATGATCGTTTTCGAAAAACTGCGTTTCGATAAATCCAAAAAAAAAAAAACAACACACACTAATTCTCGGGTGTTTCAACCCATTTCCGGGCTCGAAATAATCCTGAGGACGCGAAACCGATCGACCGGAAGTAACTTAAAAAAACAACACTTTCACCGTTTGCCGTTTATCATCGGATTATCCTCTTTTGGTTCTCTCTCACTCTCTCTCTCTCTCTCTCTCTCTCTCTCTCTCTCTTTCGCTAACCCTCGCAACGCTTAGGGCGAATACTTTTTTCTCGTGACGTCGCTCGTCGCTGTGTCAATGCCATGCGACGATGCAATTTTTGCCGAATGGCCCTCTCGCCTCCGCGGATAGACGCGTTCCATTGCTGTAACGAAAGAACGAAAGAAAGAAAAAACAAAAAGTGATACGGGGATGGCTAGATCGCTGCGCGGTCTACCGATTGCGTGGGACGCTACTCGGATCGGTAACCGCGCACTAGATCACCCGTAGAAGACGCAGGGAAATCCAAGTTTCTTTCAGTTTCCCTGTGCCCTCGTACAAACGTAACAAAGGTGCAAACGGATAATTAGGCGACGCTTGCAGGAGAGGTAAGTCGGTAAGAGGTGGAATTAAAGAGTTTTTCGTGAAAGCTCTTCTCAAGCGAGAAAATGAGGGAAGAAAGCGCGATAAAAAAAGGAACATCGAAAAAAAAACGCATCGATGAGCTCGGGCAAAATGCACTCTGAATGAAAAATTCGGAACATGAAGCTTGCATCGTTGGGACCCAATGAAAATTAATTTTTTCTTCCGAATACCCTTTGGCAAATTTGCAATTGGCGGTCCACTTAGAATTGCCAAAAATAGAAGGCCAACTTTCGATAATAATAGAAGTGCGAAATAAATTTTCCTTGCGGTCCCACTGTTCAAACTTCAATTCCATAGAACCTCTGAAAAATCACTGGCAAAACTTGTTGGAGCAACGTATTTTTTATAAGGTATTATTAAATGAATAGAAAAAAATAGTTGGGTGAAAATATAGTCGAAAAAGGGAGAAACGTGGATTGACAAGTCTAAATTGTGTTGTACGCATTTAGCCTTACAAAGAACCAATTTAATAATAAATTAATACTGAGAAATGTTAATTGGCCGAAATTGAAGAAATGTCAATAATAATTTGAGTCGAATTCGACGATATTGGCATTTTCTTATATGAGCTTTCGTCCATGACTACATATGATCCAAATGTAAAAAAAAACTTGTCAATTTTTGGCATTCAATTAGTACGTGCCGATCATTTTATTATTAACAATACCTACCCAATGCCTCCATATACATTGAGTTTTTTATTGACCGCTGACTAATTCATCCTTGAAGATGAATATTACACTATTGTATAAATTGATCTCCAAACTCGACAAGACATCCTATATACTTCAAAATTAGCTTAATCAATAGTTTCTTTTCCAACTTATTTAGTGAAAAAAAACCAAAAGTAATTAATGTACTTCAATAATGTCATTAACGTAATTAAATGAAGAACCACCATTAATTAATGTAACTCTATCAAGACCACCATTTCTCCCATTTTCAAGAATTTCGGTGATATTTTAATATCCATCGAATAATACTTCGACAGCGCATTAACGAGCGTTTCCGGCGCGGTTGCAATTTCGCAATAATTCAATAATGATACATATCGTCGTTGCGCTCCCCGAAACTGCTTCGCGTTTTTAGTCAACTTTTCAATTTAAACAATATATTATTTTATTTAATGATTGATGAACTGATCAATATTTTGGACTTATCAAGGTTTGTCAAATAAATTTTCAGAAGGAAGTAACACATAATTATTTTTGTACTCGATAGGATATTCGATTTTAAGGCCATCTAGAGAAAAATTAAAAAAAAACACATAACGATTTTGGCAGGTGAACCGACGATATAAAAGTCCGAGAGTAAGCGTGGAAATTCATCATGCTGGATCGACGTACATCCGTGTACGAATCTCAAAAAGACGACGAGTAAAAATTTCGTGCGTAATAGCCCACAGAAGGAAGAGAAGACCAGGTTGAAAAGAAAGAGTAATTATCGGCCCAGTTTTTTTTTTTCAATAAATTGATACTGGCAGTACAACGGACGCGTAAGCAGCTCCGAAAGCAGGCAAGAGAAAAAGAATAAGATATGTGTATGGAAGAAAGGTGAGCATTGCGAAGGCAGACCGAAAGGAGTGAGAAAAAGTGAATGTCATTGCCGTAATCTTCGGACGTTGACTTCCTCGACAGAGAAATAAAGAATGAGCAAGCAAGCGAGAGAGAGAAAGAGAGAGAGCGAGAGAGAGAGAGAGAGAGAGAGAGAGAGCGAGCGAGAGACAGAACCTACTTCTTGGCCATGGACCATCTCCCCCTCCCTTCTCTCCTCTCTTCTCACCACTCTTTCTCCGCTGGTCACTCTCTCTCTTGGAAATGATCTTCCCTCTCGTGCCTTTTCCTCGGTTTACTCTCTCGGCGTAACTCCCTGGCTCGTGCGCCACTGATTGCCTCGTGATCTTCTCCATCTCCTTAGGTCGTAGAAGTGACTTTTGAAAAATGCTCAAATGTTGACTCATTTTTTTAACCCGATTATTTTTATCTCCACGAAGATTGTTCAGGCGACCGAAATGACAATCGAACGATGGTCATGATAATTTGAGGAGGGCGGAGGGGTCAGGGAGCTCAGTTGTACGAACACGAGAAAAGACGAATCGTTTGCTCGAAAAACGTTCGAGCGGATGGGAAAAGTGATGCTGCGAGAGAAGCGAATTTCAAAAGAGGCTCGGAAAGAGAAGGTAGGAGAGGAAGAGAGAGAGGGAAAGAGAGGATTCAATTGGCAAGCTTCTCACGATCGTTGAAAGAGAGAAAGAGACAGAGAGGGAAGGAGCACTCTTCCAAATGGCGGTTTTGCGGCATTCGGACGGTCATTTGTCTCATGCAACGCACACACATAGATCTTCCTCCTCTCGCCATACGTTTCCGCGTTCCATCTCTCTATATGCGCCTCGCAAGACAGTGCGTTCACCTTGTCCTCGAGGATTACGTATGCGACCGCGTCCAGAGTCTCCAATTACTCCAATTATCAAAATCTACTGTAGAATCTCTTTTGAGTGAGAAGAGAAAAAAGTCTTGCAGTGGGGATATCATTTTTTTTTATCGTGTGTGTATGTGAGAGAGAAAGAGAGAGGGTGAGATTGACTGATCGATTGATATATTTATTATGCCCCAGCGAACTTACAGACAATACAAGTAAATATTAAGAGCATGTAAACATACAATAAAAATAATAACAAAGGCAAGTAAATAAATGAAATCGAGTAATCGATAATGAAAATGAAGAAATAAAGTGCTGTAGACAGATATCGAACTTAAACTAAAAAAAAACAGTAACAAAAAATCATAACTTAACTTAAACTAAATTAAAATGAAAGAAATGAGAACTTAACAAGCACTCAAGCAATAATAACAATGATAATAACAATAATAATAATAATCATAGAAACCGTACGAACAGTAATAATAATAAAGAGAGAGAGAGAGGGATAAAAAGGAAGAGGGGGGGTAGACAGAGCCAGAAATTGATTAGGATGAAACTATGAAACCATCGTACACTAAAAACATAATCAATTATGCACCCAAGAGATATGAACTAATTGCAACCGAAAAATGGAGATTTTTAAAAAGGTTAATGATGAAAATTATCGATTGGATAGGATTTTAACTTTTCTTGTTCTTCAATTGCGACGATTTTTATCGATATCATCACGAAAAAATAAATATTCACAACAGTGACTTAATTGCGATCGATGCGAAGTGTCAAAGTACTTTTATTATTTCATTTTTATTTACTCCTGATCATGGACGATGATGCCGAAAAATGTTTGGACGTTTTTATCAGTGAAGCTACAGAATTTCGACTGAAAGTCGATAGAGACAAAAATCGATGCAAACTTGAAGGCAATATGTAATAACTGTCACAGTCAATTTTTTTTTCTGGGAATCCATTTTTAGTATGGTAATGATTGAACTTTGACATCGAAATTATTGCCTTTCAAAAACCGCACGGAGTTGAAATAGTTCTGACCGGGACGATTCGAAATCTAGTATTGAACTAATTCGAAGTCATACTATTTTTGATATGGTACCAATGAAGGATCAAAATTATTCTACTTTTGAATAATTCCGATCCATATAATTTATTTTTCAAAAACAACTAATTGGAAATTATTATGCCAAACACAATTAAGCCGATTCCGTTCTCGTGGGTCGATGGAGACCCGAGCCATTTTTCTTTAATTTCATTTCTTAGAATCTACGTACGTGTTCATGATGAAGAAAACAATATTTGAATCTTTTTGCAATGAAAATAGAAGTGCACTCGAAGTAGAAGTATTCATAAGTGTTCAAGAATCTCATGAAATTTTTATCGATAAGGTACCGAAAAATGCGATAACCTGATCGGCTTAAGTGTCAATCTTCGTACCGATTTTAAATGATCCTAAACGATAAAAATCATGAATTCATTCTGTATCGTTACTGACTCGCAGTAATTCTACTTACAATCATAAATTCTCAATACCGTACGAATATTATCGAAATGACTCCTATTAAAATCATCAAACGTTGATATCGTCACTATTGTATTTCAATGCCAAAATAATCATTCAGAATCAAGCTAAAATAACTGTTAACGATAAACAAACGAGCAGCTCAGACCAGCACTCTCAAAAAGCAAAAAAAAAGCAACAAACAAAAAAACAAAAAGCCACACGAACGTTCACGTTCAAAAGGAGTCACAATTCCCACCAAAAATTCCAAGGCCTCCAAGCGTCTCGTTGATTTTTTTTACCTGTGCGATAAGAATCTTGTTACCATCCGCAGGTTCTAGTAAATTCTTTCTCATCCGTTGACGATGATACGAACTCTTCGTACAGGCGCACTTCGATATACATCGATTCTTCAGAGTTTTCCAATCGCGTTGCTCGCCTGTACTCGTCACACTGTCGCGTCAACGTTTTTTTTTTTTTTCGTTTTTGTTGTTGTTTATTTTCGTTTCTTTTTATCTTCTCTTCGTCCTTTTCTGTGCAACGTTTGGGATATTCACAGTCACTCATGAACGAATTAACCGCGCACAATGCGGAGCGAGCTAGTCGAGATTTGTCGAAAAGTATTCACGTCGAATGGTCGATTGGTCGTTACACGGGATAATCCACGATACATCGGTGGTTCGAAGAGCGTCTCTTTTCAACCCCCCCCCGAACGTCAAGACACCACGATAGACACAGAATACACAAGCTCGCGGGCGCGTGCGTGTACACGCGGCTCCACTCAGCTGTCCGATTCACTACCCCGCCCCCACCCGCCCCGGTTAACACCCGAAGCCCTCAATGTTGATAAATCCAAAATGAACGAGGGACGTTCGAGGAAGAACGTAAAAGCGTGAAATTCACGTACTTCGCAACCAGTTGGAAACCCCAACCGGGACCGGACGAGCCCTAATTGTCGCGCGAAGTTTGGCCACGAATTTTCGTGTCTCGCGGGCTCCGCGGAGCCTTCCCCACCTTGTGATCGAAGCTTCGAACGATCGATCTGTACGACTATTTTCCTTTTCCTCCTTGTCTTTTCGTCTCCTTATTGCTCGTTTTTTTTTTCAATTTCTTTTTTTTCGGCTCGTTTTTATTTTTGGAGACAAAATAATGGATAGAACAACGATGAGAGTGCGGATAATTGAGGAGGCTCGAAGAGTGTGGTCGGAGCTGCACACACGCCGGTGTGTGCTTGCTCGACGTGATACCGGCTCGCGGGACTCGCTTGCGATTGCGCCGGGCCTCCTTCCTCTCTCGCTCTCTCTCTTCCTCTCTAGCCCTTTCTCTCTCCGATTTTCCCTCCCTCTCTGATTCTCTCCCTCTCTTTCCCTCTCCCCCTCTCTCTCTCTCTCTCTCGTTCTCTTTCGCTCGCTCCCGATGCTCGCGAGAGTTGCGCGAGCGCTTGGCTTACCTGTGAGGTAAGTAAAACCGGCGACGGCGGCCCTCGGGCATGTTACGGCATTGCAAGTCCGCGCGAACGGCGAACGTCGCGCGTTGTGTTGGTCCGCACGGCGCTGGGTGGGGAGGGTTGCTCTCGCACCGTCCACCGATGGTGGCGGTCTCGGCTGATGTTCGACGGTATCCCTGGGGATGAGAGGGAGGGAAAGAGAGCGAGAGCGAAAGAGAGAGGGCGAGAGAGAGAGAGAGATTCTTGAGCTGGTACGTGGGAGAAGGACAGTTGGAGGGTGATCTCGGTTGAAGGGGGAGGAGGAGAGAGAAAGAGAGGCAAGATTGTGCATTCGGGAAGAGAGAGAGAGAGAATTTCTGAGAGCGAAGCTGGCAGAAGAGAGAAAGAGAGAGTTGATGTTTCTCGGAGAAAGGGTGGTGGGGATCTTGAAGAGGAGGAGGGTGGGGAAACAGGTAAAAAGAGGCAACAGAGAGAGAGAGAGAGAGAGGAGCTTGCTCCAGGAACACGGAGAGAGAAAATGGAATGAAAGAACGATGAGGAATATGTATTCCTCATGATCTAGGAGGGAGGGAAAGGACGAAGTGAAAAGAAGGGTAAGACGGGACGACGGAGAGAGAGACGCGTTTATTTCATACTCCCTCGGAGAAAAGAGGAACGCTTTATTTATCGGCGAGGAAGAGAGCCCGCCGAGAAGCGAACGAGGAGGCACCAAGGTAGAAAAGAGGGAGGCATTTATTTCACACTTTGAAAGCGAGGGAAAGACCGACCAGAGGGTGGGGAGGCAACCGGAGGGGGTCAGAAGGGGGACCGGTGCACATTTCTCATGTTGCGGGGAAAAGAAAGAACGATTCCTTGCTACGGCATCGAAAGAGCGGGCGGGAAAGGGCACGAGGCACGAATAAAGTCCACCAGAGAGACGGAGGGACGGTTAGGGAAAAAAGCATTTTTTTCACACTCTCAGACACCGAGAGCCATTTCTCATATGCTACGAGAGAAAAAGAGAGAACAAAAAAATTGCCTACGTTGCGAAATGCGAAAGAAACGGTCACGTGCGTTTTTATTTTTTTATTTCATTTTGCGAGGGAGGGAAGGGTCTGTCTCGTGAGCCGTGAGGCGAGACCCTTCATGCGGTTACCTAGTCCAGAGACCTAAATTTTCCATGCCGTTTTGCACTTGATACGATCAACAAAAATCATATGTTTTTCGTATACATTTTTTTTTCAATTTTCATTCTTTGCATTCGTGAGTCAATACAGATCGTGTAAAAACAATGAAAATACGAGGGCCTCGAAATATAGCCACGAAAAAAAATGGTTGAGGCTGTTGATATGGTTACGGTGCTTCCGTTTATCTGAAAGGGAAATGAAATCAATTTTTTTTTTATTAATAGGAACGTTGTTATGATTCATGTTACAAAGACAACGAATCAAATCGCGACTGTCTGAAATGATAAACAATTCTTCACCCAATACTTTTTTCAGGCAGTAAAAATAATTGTTTAAAGTCGATCGGTTGATGGAATTCCAAATTTTCTGTCAACCAAGTTCAAAAAAGTACTTTCTACAAATGGTGATTTAAAAATTGAATAAAAAATTTAGTGAAGCATAATTATTTGCGTGGAAAAGCAGCGCGCTATACTTACGTTTTACAAATCCACCATACCTTCCTAGAGCTCGCCTTGCTCGACTTCGAAACGACGATAGTCTGAAACCCGTTCTTCCTCATTGCACATCCACCTTCCTTAAAAGCTCGCAAAGTTTCCTCAAATGAAGTACTCCAATAGCTATAACCTTGTACATATTAAGAATTTCAAATCTTCCTTTCAAGGTTATCTTTTTCACCGTCTTTTACAAGCCCTCCTCCGCTCGCCCAATAGACTTTTTTTTCAAACATTACCAAAAGTAAAAAACCATTTTGATACGTACTCCGAGAAAAAGGTGAATTCGAGATGGCGAGCAGGGAAAAGATCGATGAAAAGGGTTAATTGAAGGGGGCAAAGGAGCCGATAAAAATTGGAGCCGATGAATTTCGGAAGAGCAGGGAACAGCATTGGATGGCGGTTACAGCGAGAATCAACTTTGGACGTCCATCTAGGAACGTTCACGAGCATAATCGACAACGAAACCACGTGTGTGCGAGCCTACACGTACAGGAGGAACCAGTGGGGGAGAATCGAATGAACTGAGGTGGGAGGGCTAGGAGGAGAGGCCTTGACAGGGGAGGGGTTGTCGTGGTAGAGGAGGAGGGGGAATGGAGAAAAGCGATGTACTTCAGCGTGTTTCGCCAGGCGAGGAGAGTACCGATGGATTGGGAGGGAGGGTAGAGGCAGAGGAGCAACACTGTAGGCGAGATATAGCGCTCTGCCGATCGAGAAATGTTGAAACGAGCGAAACAGTAAAGGAGATTGAGAGAGAGAGAGAGAGAGAAGGATTCGGTGAGTGAAACGGGGCGAGAAGGTAAAGAGGGGCCAGTGGACCAACTGGGTTCACCAGCAACGATAGTTCATTGACCGAGAAGTGCCGAGGAGGCCCGAATGGACGAGGCTCGGGCGACCACGAAGACGACAGTAGTTAGGTATATACCCGGGTGCCGGATGCAGCTCCCAGGGTCTGCTAAAACAGAATTTGCCCGAGGTCCCCGCGTCTCCCACCCTTCTACTCAAGTCACTCCCCCCCTGCCCACTTTGCTTTCCGGAAACTTAAATTTGTGACTATTTTCACTCCCACTCTTTCCCCCGAGCGTATTGATGATCGGGATGATGGTATCCCTTTCACCGCCTTACCGCCCTCTCCCGACCAGCAGACTTTTCTCCGGCGCAGGGTGGACCCACTGTGGGGATGCTTTTTTATCTGGGACGCTCGCGACCAGCCGAACCGTGGGAAACTCGTCCACAAATTCGATTCTGCGAATTCGGCCTTACCGTGCTTCGCTAGGGCGTGCAAGGAAAAAGGGGGGGAGGTGTACTGATGCGCTCGAGTGTGGGGTGCATTCCTCTTCGGATTTCAAAGACCCTCCTCATCGAATTAACACCGCTGGTACCCTTGACATTTGGCGGAAACGTATATTTCTTGTTCGTTTTTTAAATCCGGGCTAAAAGTGGCTGGAAAAGGACGAGCAAGACTGATCGACCGACGAATGATGATCACGTGGATGCACCTTGGAGGACTTCCGATCTAGAATTCTAGGGGTGAATCTTCAACTGGCCACCCTTTCAATACGGCGAAAAATCAGTCCGTGTGCTCCCTATTGCCGGAATCAGTTATTTCTCCTCCCAGCGATTATTAGGTAAAATAACTTTTATCCCCAAGAGGTTGAAGGTCTCGGAGACTCATAAACGTCCCCATAACAGCGCACCATCAACAACAATTATTTCACAAGCTTCATAGGATTTTCTAGGATTTCATCTAGGATTTTATGTCCTGGGTTTTTTTCAGTACCGGGGACATATGTTGTCCTAGCCGTAATATCAAAAATGTTCCATACTGAGACAGCACATGTCCTTCTCAACGCGGAAGGGAAACTCCTCGAAAATTGCTAATCCAAGTGGAAAAGATCGGTGACTTCCTGATTGAAGCACGATGCGGATAACCCTTGGATCTAATGCGATTTTCAATTGTTCTTTTCCGCCCAATGCAGCCAATATATTTACGTAAACTACCTATCTCTTCCGGAGATCCAACGGAAAAGTCTCATCCATCATTTCCAGCTATTGGATCTGCCCCGTTTATTCCCATCTGTTATCCTGGAGTAAACAGAGATCTTGGGCTCTCAAATTTGATCGCTGCTCTTTCGGCTGCGCCGAAACGCCTCACGCCGATCGTTCGAGTGTACCAGGACGATGAAGCTTCCACGGGGTGCGAAACGAAGTCTCGGGATCGTAAAAGGGATTCGCCCTGGTTTAGACGATTCCAGCAGTTTTCCAATGCACATACACGTATCGACATTCAACAGATATACAGGCTTAGGTATCGAACTGAAACTTGGAGAAACCGCGAAAGAGAGAGACAGAGGGAGAAGCTTCGTAAGTGATCAGAAATACGAGAAAGACCGCGGCATCAGACGAGCTCCGGAGAGCACTTGTCGGGAAAGGAGATGCGCTCTTCGCAGAGTAATGAACCTGGGAAACCGGTTGCGTCTCTCCCTCTATGCGATACACGTACACGAGACATCATGGTGGATCGTCCATGACGCACACGTGCTCAACCGTTCATTTCCAACAGAAAGGCGCCAGTGCCGATACTTTTCCTACTCCAATCTCGACTCTTCCGACCCCTTCTTTACCAATGATCGGTATACCCGGACGATTGGTTCCACGTACATGAAAAATCGAAATGTTCCACTCCACATGAAGGAGATCATCTACGGATCGAGTTTTCCATCACTCTCTATCGGCGAACACCGTACAATCCACCATCCGTATATGAGCAACGTTCGGACTTCGAGATCGCGGGGTGGGAAAAAAACGAACGTGGCAAATCGAAGAAAAAGCTTGGGGAAGGAATCACCGGACTAAAAACAATCCGGATCGTCAATTCGATCGTTTTTTTGTTTGGTTGATCAAACTGGATTGGGTAAAAGCTACGAATGAACCTTCTGATAATTTCTACTGATCGTTTTTTTTTGTTGATGCAAAAAGTGTTTTTTTTCTCGAAATTTATCGTATAGATAGTTTTCTATTGTATACATCCTCTGTTTTAGATTTTTCGCCAGTGTTTTTCGGACGAAGCGGACTTCTAAACACCATTCTCTCTCTGCCGATATTTTGTAGATAAAAAAAGTTCATTCGATTGGTAATGTAGATTTCTTTTCTCTTCCGTACGTTTTTAACTCACGATGTTTATTTTATTTGTGCAATCGTTACGGAAAATCATTATGTCGCTATCATCTCTAAACCGACTTTTTTAAATTCCCACTAAAAAACTGTTTTTCGATATCGCGTGCAGATGTTTTTTTCGATTTGCAAAACTTTGTAAACGACAAAACTTTTTTTTCGATTCCCCGTGCAGACAGTTTTCGTTCAGCACAAATGCTTCAACTGCAATACTTTTTTCGATTTCTCCTGCAGATTTTTTTTGTGTGCAATCGTTACGAAGTATTTTGCTGAACAATATTCACTTTGATCCATTTTATTTTTTTAATTTCCATGAAAAAGAAACCTTTGTTCAATTTTTCGTGAAGATTCTTTTTTGTTTTCTGTGTGTGTGTGTATTTTGTTCACGACGCTTTCGTGCTTGTATTATCGTTAGAAATGGACTGCACATTGAAATTGTCTTTCAACAAATCCCTATATTATTTTTACGAAGAAATCATTTTTTTTTACTTCATCTTGCGTTTTCTTTTTCTCTTGTTTTCTGAGCGATAAACAATGACGAGGAAAAGTGACCTGGCAAGCGAGAGAAGAAAGTACGAGACAGGAGAATTCGAAAAAAATGAGATCTTCCGGTTTTTCCTTAAAAACTGGATCATTTGGATAGGCACAAGGGATTCAGATTTTTATTCGGTCGTCACATTCCGAGCCACCCTGTATTGTATACGTACGTGTAAGCACCCTCGTTTCGCTTTCGAGTGTAGCGCACGAGAGGGTGCCTTGACATAGATTTTCGTCGTTTCCGGCTTTTTGCTGGCACCTCCAGCGCGAAGAGCAGGCGGAAAAAAAAAGTCGAGGGGTGGGAATTCAATTACGCGACGAGCAGCAATAGACAGGAATGAAAAAAAAGCCAGGCAGCGGGGTGAAAAAGGAGAAGAGAGTGGGAGTACAAAAGGGCTTGGGCGAAGGAAAATAGTTGAAAGAAGCAATGACGGGCGGGCTCATTTGCTAAAAGCCAAATAAAAATGAGGTTCATTCGAGTCGGCGAGCCCAAAAAGTTTAGAAACTGTGTATCGTGAAAAGAAGAAGATGAGGGGGTGGGGGATAATTTTTCGTATATAAAACCTAATTTTAGATTTGTGCTTTCTCATCAAAGAGTATTGCAAAAAAAAGTCTTCCTTTCTAATGCTGATGTGACTTTATGGAGTAGAAATTTGGATCGATGAAAGGCGATGACAATTCTTGCTTAATTTCCCTCTTTAAGGACATGTAGAAGATCGAGATAACCTCACGAATCTTCGGAATCATTTTTCTTATCGGTTAAGTTTTTAGTGGGAAGTCGAGCATCAATCTCTGAAGAATTCATAAAAGCTGGGGTTGACGGTTTTATTTTACGAATAAAATTTTTCATACTTGATAAAAGGTGGTTTAAGAACTTCGAACATCTCTCTCGCACTTACGAATCACCTAATACAACCTCTACAAGTCCTTAACGTTCGATTAAACTCTTCTTCCTTATCAAATATTTTTTTCAATAATTCAGTCAGAAAGGAGATGGATCAAAATTGCCCCACGTCCTATAACCAAGTGACATATCTAAAAAAAAAGTTTAAAGTGTGTAAAAAAATATGGCATAATTCCTAAGTTCAGTTTTTTACACCTTCATATGAAAAAATTTCTATGAAAATAGTTCAGGCGCTGTTATGAAAAATTCGTTCGTATGAGTATTTATGGACTGATTTTAAAAATTCTTTTTTTGGTTGAAAGGGTACCCCAAGGTAGTCCTACTGCCATAAAGTCAGGCCTCCGGTCTCCAGGATCCTGGAGAAATGAAAGTAAAATCTCAAAAATAAGCTCATTTTTTTTCTATTAAGGTAGTTTTTAA
>JAPYZJ010003264.1:0-17057 GCA_030522765.1 Ophioninae sp. B BG-2022a | reverse complement strand
ATTTTTCGAATTTCCATGATACATCCATTGCTTAACAAAACGACATTATTTGGTGTGTTAATGCTAATTGTAGCGCTGTTATCAAAAACCATTTTTTCGGCTATCATTTGCTCGTCTTTAATCAACTTTTCTTCAAAAAACGATTTCCGTCGTTTCTCGCAGTTTCTTCATTCAGGCCTAGCAATGGAACTACCTACGTACTCAGTTCCGATAGTTGAGTTAACGACGGCCCTAAACGTTGAAATTGATTGTAGGGCGGAACAGTACGAGGGCAATTGATCAGTGAGGTAAAGCAAGCTACTCGCTTCCAAGTACAACCATTAGGAATGCCTCGTGTTCCCTTTTAGTTGCATATCGAAACCGCCTTCCCACTCCTTGCCTCATAGCCCAACAAATTCCTGACGCAATTACGACCCGGTGCAACAAACAGCTCTCGGCATCGTCCACGAGAATTTACGGTCAAACGTAGCTATCGGAAAAAGGTCAGCGTGACCTTAAAATTACGATTCGCGGTTGATGTGATTTTGTAACTTTGAGCTTCCCTTCCTGACTAACAAATTTCGTTAGGGGTACATTTTTCGAAAAAGTCAACTTTTGTTTTTAAAGCGAAGGATGTTCTCGTTGTTTGCAATATGGACACCCGGTACATACGGCGCGTCAGGTTATCCCTGTACTCTCTGTTCCTGACGCTAAATTCTCGTTCTCGCGCTGTTCATTTAATTGTTTGCGTAATAGCTGCACTCGTGACCCCCCATTAAGCTCGTGTTACGCAAATACGTACCCGGCGCTACTCTCGCACTTTTATCAAACCCTGCGCTACTCGCTCGAATATTCGTCGATTCATCGAGGGTTCTGAACGACCCGTCAAAACTAGGCTTTTCGAGCTATCGCTATACTTTCGACTATACGGGTTCCGACCCGAACGGAATTCAATTTTTAAATTGATACGACTTTTTCAAGTGCTGCAAAAATAACGTTTCTCATATTCTACACAGTGGAAGAAAACTAAATAGTAATTTTAGTAATCTAACTAATCTAATTTTTGGTAATCTAACTAATAGTAGAAAACTAAATAGTAATAGGCCCGTAATTTTATGAACGGGTTGGTCGAATGCTACTATCGCGAATTATTTAATAACTTTTTGATCATATAGTTAAAAGAATGGAGAGAAATGGCAACCTAACCTTTAAAATGAAGAGAAAAGGTAACCTAACCTCCAAAATGGAGAGAAATGGCAACCTAACCTTTAAAACGAAGAGCAAAGGTAACCTAACCCCCAAAATGAAGAGAAAATGAAACCTAACCTTCAAAATACAGAGAAAAGACAACCTAACCTTCAAAATAGAGAGAAATAACAACCAATCCGGTCGCGAATTATTTCATAATTTTCCGATCCCATCGTTACAAGAATAACGGATATTAAGAGCAACCTAACCTCCAAAATCATTTTGTCAGCTTTCGTTAACCCGACTAAGCAGCATTTCCTAGGGAGGACAAAACTCACTTCTGAGCATAATAAGTATTCTCGGGTTCACGAGCCCAGGATGGAAAATCATTTCGATAAAACGCGAGTCATCCCCGTCGATGATACCGGGAATTATGAATTTCTGCTATCTTTGTGATTTATGTGGCTTTTTCGATGCAGATTAACGTCGCGCCGCAGCGCCCGAGTGACGGGAACGGAGGAGGCGCAAGCGAGAGTGTTGGGACGATTCCGGAGAAGGGACTGTCAAGGGGTGGGGGAACGCGTGACAGTTACGTGCGCCACATATTTTCCTATCGCTGGCAATATCTCGTGTACCGAATGAGGCAATAGGTTCGCACTTTTTTTCAAAAATATTCTACCCTATTTTCTACCTTCCGATAACTTTTCTTCGAGCAGTAAAATACTCAAAATATTCAACCCGGATGTCCAAGACAATATTTTCCCTCTTCAGTGAATACATTTTGTGTTCCGTTTACATGTATTAGATGTAGTAAAAAGAAATGCATTATTTTTCCAATAGATGGCTTTAGTTATCTCGCGTTGTATAAGTTCGACCGGGTTACGCTAGGTGGCGATAGAAAAATGACATTTCGTACTAAATAAACTTTTGCGAAAGTTTTGTGATTGGCTTCAGAAAATAATGAATTTCTTTTTACTACACCTAATATTTTTTT
Organism: Ophioninae sp. B BG-2022a; assembly: GCA_030522765.1. Classification (NCBI taxonomy): domain Eukaryota; kingdom Metazoa; phylum Arthropoda; class Insecta; order Hymenoptera; family Ichneumonidae; species Ophioninae sp. B BG-2022a. The sequence continues at coordinate 14,896 of JAPYZJ010003264.1, read as the reverse complement.
TCATGAGAAAAAACTGCAAAATTTTTTTATTTTCGTATATTTTTTCGTTTATTTCAAGCTTGATCGAAAACGAACGTATTTCAGTTCGTATTTGAGCAGCGACACGACCGATAACACACGAGGCGCCGGAGAGACATTTTAAATCACGCGATAGGTACGCGACGATAAATCGTGATCCTCGCTGAATCGTAATACTCCGATTCGTCGAAATGTGTTTCGTAATGGGGGAAAAAAAATTCTCTGAAGCACGTTCGCGCGTCACGATCTCATACTACATCTCCTACCAAAGACTTTTATGTACTTTTATTTTACTTCGTAGCTAGAAATTTATTTGCATGGAAAAAAAAAACAAAATAGTCGAACGAAAAAAAGTCCACGTTCGTAAATTACAGAAGGAGTAATTGGCAAGTGCATGATAAACTTGTTATTTATTCTCTTGCAGGATAATCAGACTGTTATTATTTAGATAATTATGATAAATACTTTACTGGCAAATTACGAGCGATTGAAATTTGCATTATGATAATTATTTAATTTGATTGATTTGAATTGTTGTTTAATTTATGATAATTATTTGATATTGATTTTCTTCTCAATTATTGCTATTTGGTTTGCAATAATTGATTTTGGTTTTGTCAAAACCAATAATATCAAATAATATCAGTTTTCCAGAGTCCAAAGTAATGCCTGTTAACACAGTTGAGACCTTCTCGATATTTTATCAGCGCGAATTAACAAAACAGTGTCACGCACATTCAAAAATCTTTGATTCTGAAAAAAAATGGAGTGAAACCGACGTATATAGATTTACTATAATTATATTTGGAATAGAATTATTTCCGTACACGTCCACTCTTGCAAAATCAATATCCTTTAATATTGATACTAGAAGTGCACTTTTCGGACTCGCAAAAACGACCAAAAAAATGTGAAACTGGGTTTTCTTCTCTTTCGCCCAATGTGCTCAATCTTGTTCAGAGAAAATATGGGCCAAGCCCAGTATTCGTTTGTACAAATGATTTCCTAACATTTTGCTCTTTCGAATGAATAAAATCATCTTTTATTAAAATCAGTAAAAAAAAGTATATTTGTAGGATTCTTTGATTCAAGCCACCTTTGAAAGAGTCGCTTCCGTACCTGAGGAATGTTTGCGTTAATTTGTCGATTGAGAGCGTCACGCTCCTTCTCGACATCCTGGAGTCTGGACTCGGCTTCCTGCAAGCGTTCTTGGCTTTCGCGCAACGAGTCCATGAGCTTGTCGCGCTCGTCCAACATAGAGACCATCAGCTGCTCGAAGTTCGCGTCCTCGCCGGAGAACTGCGAACTCCTCTGGCTGATACTGTCCTCTGCGATGGTCGGCATCACGTCGCACATCATATTCCACATCTTTTCTGAGGGAGGCGCGTCTTTCGCGCCTCCGACCAATGCAAGCTAAGGGACCGCTATTCGCTTTGGAAAACCCTCGGAGCTAACGCGCCCGTGGTCGGAGACAACTTATAGCCGCTCTGCACGGTACTTCGATAAAATTCATTGATGAAAATTCATTATTGGAGCGACGACGCGTCCGTGCGAGGCCGAGAAACGTTTTCCGGGTTGGGACTACACTTTCCTCTTGACCCGGAACCTTCCGAATTCTTCTTCCTCCTTTTACTCTCAGCTCTCGGCTTGTACTTCATTCGGCCTCTTCCGAGTCAACGCCGGACAAGATTGTCTTCCCTGTGATGGAAAACTTGAAATCAATCTAAATAAACGAGAAGCTTTCCGCCCGAGCGTCCAAGGCACATGAGAGTCTCGTGCACGCTAATTCTTTTGTCGCCCGATCGTCATTCTCTTTGATCTCACGCAGCGCTGATGCCAAAGACGCCACGTTCAACTCCAAACTCTCTTTCCGCTCGACGATATTCTACCCTGTTGGCGTCCATCCTTTGGTGTCGTATAGAGCGTCACGGACCTGCGGCTTATCCTTGTCCAAACTTCTCTCTGCTTTATACTACGCTACGTCGTTTGAAACCTTTTCACAGGGAAAAGACAGGGAAATTGGGTCTGGAATTCAAATTTAACAACAAATAACACAGCGGATTGATCGTTGTTCGATTTTTATCCGTGTTTTCTGTCAGGGAGAGAAATTCTTGGAAAGAGGAAAAGTGCAAAGGAGATTTCTTGAGATCCTGAGATGCGGTGATAGAATTTTCACGAAGTACGACGCCGTTAAACTTCCGTGGCAGGGATACACCGATTATCCGCACGGAACGACTCGCAATTTTCTTCTCAGTTCAGTCCTCGTGTCAATCTTGTAAAATTATCGCGTCACTCTGTAAGCCGGTAATACGATAGTTGATTGTTCGACGTACGAATTGCTACTGCCCAACGAGACATTTCGTATCTTTTTATCGCGTCCTACAGAATGCGAGAGATCCGTAGATCGTTGAATGTTCGGATATCGTAAAGTCATAGAGAAAGAAAGCGAGCGAGAGAAAGATTGCGCGGAGGGAGGGGGCACGTACCAAAAGCTCGCGCGAATTCGAAACTTTCGAAAAGTTGCGACTCAATTTCTTCCGTACACACTTGAAAGAAAAAAAAACAGGGGGGCGGGGAAGTTCGATCTACGGCGAAGGGACGACACTCCTGACCACGCGAACTGTCACACACGATGAGACACACACACACGCGCGCGGAGTAGCACACATGCACACGCGGCTAAAAGAAACGGACTTTGTGGCACACGCGAAAGCGCCGAAACCTTTTTTCTTTTTTGTTCGAACGAACGAAACCGGCACAGCCCTGGGCTTATCCTGACGTAGAGGATCCACTCAAACGAGGAGGGGGCGAAAACAAAAAAAATAATGAAAACGACGGGACTAGCGCGCGATGAGAGGAGCTTGGCAGTGTGGCACGTTCAGCGGTGGCAAACGGTGGTGAATCCGCTTCGCGACACACCTACGAACGGGCCACCTTTTGCACCCTACCGCCCAGTCTCGCTAAGCTACCTCCTCCGTTTCTCGATAGCGGCGGCCATCTTGCGTCCCGCCGCTTCGCGCGTCTTCGGAAATGATCGGCTTCCGAGGATCACGAGACGCTGCCGTCGCCACCCCATATCACAAATCCCTTCCACTTACCCTGCGCACCAACAGCTCCGGAAACGCCCGTTCGCGCAGCAGTCTGGTTTACAACGAACGCCTCGGGACATACTCGGTACTTCCGGTTTGTCGTAGGAGCCCATAAGGCACCACCATAAACTTAGCCGTACAACTTGAAGCATTGAATATGCATATTATTTTAATCGTTTGGTGGTCGTTTGGTGGTGATTGGTATCCCAATCAAAATATTTGGTGGTCGACCGTTTTTCCTTTAAATAAATTATACTTTTTTCGTAAAGTTGGCCGGACCGTTTTTTATTTAATCACTGATTTTATTCTATTAAGTCTCAAACGAAAGATAATCGTATGGTGGTGATTGGTAGCTGCTTTCGAATTTCTAGTAGTTAATCCCACAATTACGTTGAACGAAAAACTATCCACGCGTTCGTGCAGTCAATGGAGGGCCGCTATTGGCCGATCATGGACCCAACAGAATGCAGCGCAGTCATATCCCCGTTTCTTTATGTACAACTCCTTGATTTCGTTCGGATATGTCTCAAACAAAAGATAATCATTTCGTGGTGATAGGACCTTAGGATGTTTGATAAAAACGGTTGACCACCAAATATTTTGATTAAGATACCAATCACCACCAAACGACCACCAAACGCTTAAGATAATATGCATATTGAATGCTTGAAGTTGTACGGCTGAGTTTATGGTGGTCCGTAAGGCACCTATAAGGGACCTAACCTCAACATGAATATTTAACTTCGTTATAAAACCTGTATAGAAGACCGTGCTTCGAGCCTTGTTACAAGTATACTTTAAGCTTCGTAACCGTCGCCGGTCGATCTACGCGAGCCCAAGTCACTAGCCAATCACGAGGCTCCTAGTGACTCCAGCGGAATGTTCGATTTTCCTATTGGCCCACGGACCGATTCAACATTTAAATTCAAACTGCCATCATTGATCTTGTCAATAAAGCGATTATTACTAATAAAAAATCGAAAAAGGCTTCTTGTTAAACACCAACGATGAATCATCTAATGAAATCCATAAATTCCAAGCCAATAGCGCCAACAAGCGGTATAAAACGGAAAAACGGTTACAAGTTGGAAACAAGGCGTGCCAAATTAACGAACTGACGTTTCGAGAGAAAAATAGTGGGAGACCAAGTCAGCGCGAGTCTGCGGGTCCTCACACGCTCGTTCGCGGAAGCTGCAGGATCAATACTCTCATCCCGTCTCCCGTACGCGTATGAACCCCACAAATACGAGACACTCTCTCCCAGTCTCGTTTCGTGTGAAGGAGAGATCAGCGTCATGAGTACGGCTACGCATACTTGTATACCTGAATCTACAGGCAAGTTTTGTCCCAACAAAATGCATTATTCAATCTCTCAGTAATAACAAACATTAATTATATAAGTGCTGAAATAATATTTACGGAAACACGCGCCAGCGTAACGAGAAAAATGGTCAGAAGTTCTCGACGCTTGGAAAAAGTTCGCGATGAATGACTGAGTTGTGATAATATTGATAATCATAATAATAATAATGACAACAATAATAACAAATATAAAGAATACTTAATGATAATGGGTTCGAAATCAAATAAAATGAATACGAAATAAAGAACGTTTAACTTGCACGACTATTCAATCGAATTTAAGGATTGTTTTTATGAAAGAGAAAATCATCGTTAAAAAGCCCCTTAAGGGTTGCGGGGTCGAAAATGTACTCAGAGTGTATGTGTAACTTCAAAAACAATTAAAATCCTCTTACAGTTTCTGAAATTGCCTTTGCGCAGAATTAACTTGCTCCTAAGGTTAATTGGAACCCGTCTTAAAAACACTAAAAATGTTAAACATTTTTTTTCTCGAATTTAACAAAAATTCCCTTTATGGGTAACAATCCTCAAATGAAGGATACTCTCACTAATGTTGTTCCTTCAATTTGTCAAAAAATAGTCTTGAGGGACCTCCATGGTGAAGAGTCGATCGGCGATCTTTCGGAATCGGTGGACGAGTTGCGCGAAAAGTTGGCAAACATGAAGAGAATGATGGAGGAACGAAAGGGGAGCACCCTCGGCGATCTCAGTACGGCGAGAAAGAGAAGGGAAACGTCTGACATAATAGACGGTAATTTTCTTTCCTGGATCTTCATATCGGCTCTCGTCGTCATACTCAGCGTCAGTTTCTACGCGTTTTACACACTCTATCACGCGGTGCTCAAAAAATTCCCGTCGCATCACACAGAATTGTAAATAATACGATGCGCCTTGCCTGCGCGCACGAACGGAAGTGAGATCCGAAGGTATTCGCAATTCAGGACAATGAGCGACGAATGCAAAGTGAAATGGTAGTTTTCACGCCGCCAGTGGACGAAAAAAGAAACACTATCATAATAATAAAGATCAGTAGAAACCGTAGAATAACGAATTGTCGATTGGAGGAAAAAAAATGAATACGATTAAGGGGAAGCCAATATTTGGTATACAATTTGACAGCATTGACGGTTAACTACGACCGCGAAAGGATACGCGATCCTTAGTCACAGCGTCTACTGAGAACGCGGTGAGTCATCGATATGTCACGCAAAGAAACAACTTCGGGTATCGCGCAAAAACGTCTTCCTACGAAATGTACCGATATGTTTCGTTTGAGTCACATGGCGGAGACACTTTTAATATTGGCAAAATAATTATGTAAAATAAATGACATTTCAATATACAAAATCAGCATTCCACTATATGTATTCATTAACCTTTTCACGAAATAACCGAGGAAAAGTAAAAACAACGTTCGTACGATCTGAAGTCTTCCACGATAGTGCGAAAGATCGGGTTCCGAAGTACGCAGCATGTTTCGCGCAGACGTTCGTAATTGGCGGGTCGAGGCGACCAATCGGGAGGCAGATGTAGCGAAGCGCGGCGGCGTCAGTTTGCCGGGTGGCGTCTCCCTAACGAGAGTGCTGTTCTCTTGATCACTTCTTTTTTTTTAGGTTATGTTGCTCATACGTTTTCTTCGTTGTTTATAAATATACGTTAATGCTTTTTCTGAAATTTCATCCATCGCTTGTTGCTCAATCCTCCTCGAACCTCCAATTACAGTAAGTACATTTTCTCTGCGGTTTTACTTCTCTTTGTACGAGAAACAAGTGCTCGATAGCGAATAAAAAATGCTTTCGACGATCCTTTTCCCCGTTCTATTTACGCCCGTTTGGTCCTTTCAGAAAATAACACAATTCTCTCCTGCACTTGTTTATTTCGATTACCTCAAAATTTCAATTTTAACCTCCCTTAACGGCGATGCTTTCGTTTGCCTGTTACCTTGTATGTCTGTCAAATGACAACTTGAACGACGTTGCAGAGAAAACAATGATCGTTGCTGAACGAAAATTCCCAATATTTGCGATTTACAAACGAATATTGAACTATGTTAATAATTTCCTAACACGTAAATACATCCATGTATATTTAATAGTAACGTTTCATTGAGTTCCGCTAAATTGTCTTCAAGGAACAATGATTCCTGAGAAGGGCAATTTATGATTCTCTAAAGCAAAATTGTATTTTTATCTCTTTTAAATTGATATTTAAATACGATTTACCATGAAGAAAGAAATGTTTTGTACTCCAATAAATAATTAATCAAAGTCCTTTTGTACTTAAGAGTACTTATTACATTATTAAATTGAAATTGAATACGGCAAACCTTCTTAGCAAAGCAAGCGAAAAATAATCCAGCGAGATGTCGGGTGGGATGCTGTATGGTGGGGACGAGATCGGTGCGTTGGTCTTTGACCTCGGACACCACTCCCTCCGGGTCGGTTATGCTCAGGAGGACACGCCGAAAGCTGAAATTCCAGCGGTAGTCGGTATCGCTGAAGACGCCAATGGTACAGCAACGAAAGTTGAGCCGATGGACATAGATGACAAAAAATCTGACAGCAACATAACTCAGTCGAAGAATAAGTATTACATTGACACAACGATACTTCACGTTCCACGACCTGGTATGGAAGTTGTCAGTTATATGAAGGAGGGAATGATCGAGGACTGGGACCATTTTGAAAAGGTCCGTCGACTGTTCCTACACTGATTTCTCTAAACACCCTGGTGATGTTTCTGAATCTTTAGTATTCTTTCGTAAATATTACGGTTGAAAAAAAATATAGGTTTTGGACTACACGTATTCGAAAGTCATACAGTCGGATGCGGAATACCATCCGGTCCTGTTTTCCGAATCACCTTGGAACGTTCGTGCGAAACGAGAGAAGCTCACCGAGCTTATGTTTGAAAAGTACAATGTGCCGGCTTATTTCCTCGTAAAGAACGCAGTTTTGGCGGCGTTTGCCAATGGTAGAGCAACGGGAATAGTCGTTGACAGTGGTGCGACGCACACCTCCGCTGTCCCAGTCCAGGATGGCTTTGTCCTCACTCAAGCGATCGTCAAGTCACCCCTTGGCGGTGATTACATCAGTATGCAATGCAGACAATTCTTGCAGGTTTTTACAAATCTTCTTGAACCATCGAATGCCTCCCACTTCGAGAGAACGTATATTTTGAAAACCATTAGTCACCAATCGTTAATTCGAGTTCTTTGGCATCGACAGGACAACGACATCGATTTATCACCTTCCTACATGGTCGGCAGCAAGGAAGTCGTTAAGGATCATGAGAAGCCTAAGTGGATCAAGAAAAAGGGAATTCCCGAAGTGACAAAGTCTTGGCATAATTACATGGTGAAAAAGCTCGTGCAGGACTTTCAAGCGAGCACTTTGCAAATATCGGAAACTCCTTACGATGAGAAAGTCGTTTCTTCAGTCCCGGCTGTACAGTACGAATTTCCAACGGGTTACCATCAAGTCAGTCGAGCTATTTTTTTCCTTTCGTTTACTTAATTCTTTTTATCGACGAGGTACGATTTAATCGTCATTTTACTGCGTAAATGTTGATATAATCGTAAATTTATTTCATGATACATAATAACACCCACTGATCGCGTATTTCAACCGAGCCAATTACGTCTCCAGGATTTCGCATCGGAAAGGTTTCGCATACCGGAAGCGCTGTTCGATCCCTCGATGGTTCAGATGCGCGGCGGCATGGTTGGAAACACGATGCTGGGGGTTGGTCACATCGTGACGACGAGCGTGGGAATGTGCGACGTTGACGTCAGGCCCGCGCTTTACGGCAGTGTCGTTGTCACTGGTGGAAATTCTTTCATACAGGTACCATTTTTCGTTCTTTTCGTATCGCGGCAGTACTGAAATTTTTCCTTCGACAATTTTTCATAACCAATTTACGTGCATCGCAGGGATTCCCCGAACGGTTGAATAGAGATTTATCGATGAGAATACCGTCAAGCATGAGATTGAAACTTATCAGCGCAAACGGCTGCGCGGAGAGACGTTTCGGTGCGTGGATCGGCGGCTCGATACTCGCCTCAATCGGTACCTTCCAACAGATGTGGATTTCCAGCCAGGAATACGAAGAGAGTGGCAAGAGCCAGGTCGAACGGAAGTGTCCTTGATTCCCTCGTCCCGAACTTTCCCATGACGAAAGTTCCGTGTTCAGTTCGGGATTGCACGCCGGAAATCACGAAAAATGCCCTGGAAACCGGTCCCACGCGTTTTTCCGCGCGTACAATCACGCTCGAAATCTTTTTTTGAAAATCCTTTTACTTTGCGATACCGGTGGGCAATGTGGGGAAAAATTGTCATCTCGGGGCAATCAATAAGATGAATTTTTTTAAATTGAAAATCTGCGTTTTTTTCGACGCAAACTTCGTGCTGTTTTGCCCTACTTTCTCATTGTTACGATTTTCGCGAACGATCTTTCCATGAAATGAAATATCTCGGGACTCTCTTTTTCGGTTCATCATTATGTGGAAGAAACCATCTATATCCGGTATCCATCAGTTATTCTCTCCGCGTGGGTTTTGTGTACCGTTTGTTCGCATCAATAAATTATAAATGTTCCAATGTAAATATGTCAGGTGGAAAGGACGGAAAGGACTCGAACTCGTTGCGATTTTTCCCAAAGGAACAAGCCGTCACTTCCGTTCCGTTCGAGCGATAAAATATGCGACAAAGTTTGTTGGTAGTCATGTTTTGCATACAGTTTATACGAATGGAAACAAATGTTTACACGCCATTTTACCAACGAATAAAAATACGGCAATGTGTTGTCATTTGTTTCAAACGGACGCACTCAATTTGTACAAATAAGACTTTTGCCATCAATAATTTGTATTCAATTACATATTTTTCCCTTTCTGTGTACACATTGATTTTCACCGATTGTCGTTAAAACGACAATCGGTAACAAGAATTTTCGGGGAATAGAAGAGATGGCCGTTGTTCACTATCAACAGAGTTCAAGTTGCATCTTTCATTGTTTCAAAAAATCAACAGTTTTAGCAAACATCGGTTACCTGCAATTCAGCTATCTCATTTCGCAGCCATAATGAAGCGGTAATACAGCTGCCATGTCTTTCGCTCTCCCCTCGTTACGGGCGCCGCGTAGCGGCTACTCTAGGTCCTGACAGTGCGGATATTATGGGTGCATTCCCCCACCACCGAAATATAGTGTCGTTTCAAGACCCGTATATAAGACCGTGTTTCGTTTGGGTCAAACGAAGATATCCGATGAGAAGTTCATTCGACTAACCTCAAACTGCCGGGATATGAAGTTTTCGACCGCGTAACTTGCAACTTTTTCGTGTTCTGACATTTTTTATTTTTAACACATCGCAATTGTCTTTCCTCGTTGTCATAAAATATTTGAGGTTATCGGGCGATTAAATGATAAAAAAAAATAGTTTCCTAAACTGTTCTCGCTCGTCAACATTTTTTCAGGCGGCCAATACGAAACAATTATACCAATCGTTTGGTCTTTAATTTTCACGCGTTTTTTTCAAAACACTCATCGGTAAGACAATTTGGGAAGAATTTTCCTGTCAAACATAACCTTGAAAAGCGATGAGCGAAAATCCGCCGCCGAGCGATGCTCCGGAGAGTAACGGTGTCGCGGAACAAGTCGCGTTCAATGGGGAAGCCGAGGATCATCTTTCACGTGAGTCCAAATTATCAATAGATAAATTCTACCCGATAAACCAATTCTTCGCGTCACTTGACGTTTCGTTGCATGTGCAATTATTCTATTCTAACTTTGTACCGTGATGAACATTTCACACAGAGAAATCACCGGCGAGTTTGGAGGACAAAGCACCAGACTCCGTTTCGGAAAATTGCACTAAGAAAGGATCTACGACACCTGGGGCCATATCGACACCTTTGAGCAATCCCAACCGAGCCAAGAAGAGAAAGAAAGCGCCACGCGATGCAACGGCACCTAAGCAACCCCTTACAGGCTATTTCAGGTTTGTTACCGCTGAGAGTGTAGTCTTGGTTCTTCCGTACGGAAGCATACTGCTTGTAGTATGTTTCAACTAGAAAATAGTACAGATTGTGATGTCAGTGCTAGACTTAATAGCTCACGTCCAACTGCAGATTTCTGAACGACCGGAGAGAAAAAGTACGGACGGAGAATCCCACAGTGCCGTTCGCAGAGATAACGAAGCTTCTTGCTTCAGAATGGAGTACTCTTCCTTCCGAGCAAAAACAGGTTCGAACAGCACTTGTACCGTAACTGAGATTTCTGTCAGACCGTGATCGCTACGAAGCTAACTGCGAACGAACATTCTTCCGTTCAAATTACGCAGCAATATTTGGACGCAGCGGAGCAGGACAAGGAACGATACAACCGTGAATTCAGCGACTATAAACAGACGGAGGCCTATAGATTGTTCAGTGAACGGCAGTCCACGGAAAAACAGAACGAGATCACCAAGAAGGAGAGAAACGGGACAGAGATCACCCAGACCGAACAGATCGTAATTATTCAATGGATCAGACAACTTCAGTCTTATTGCATTTCAACGATTTCACTATTATAGCTAATGAGTCTAACACGAATGATCTCTTTTGACCCGGGCACAGGAAACTCACCAGGAGAAGGTCAACGATTTTTCCGGTTTTGATATACCGATATTCACCGAAGAATTTTTAGATCACAACAAAGGCAAGTGTCCACCTACGTGATAGGGATTATTTTGTTTTTTATACATGAAAAAGGAAATCAATGGTCGAACACATGATCGTTACATTGACATTACGGTTATGGATGTTTCTTTGACTTCTTCGATTTCTTTTTTTCGTTGCAGCTTGCGAGACTGAACTGAGGCAGTTGAGAAAAGCAACCGCCGATTACGAGGCCCAAAATGCCGTCCTACAACGCCACGTCGACAGCCTTCACGCCGCCGTTAATCGCCTCGAGTCCGAGACGAATCAGCAAAGAACGACCAATCAGTCGTTGCAACGTCATTTAGATATGTTGCGCTCGCAGCTTTCCAGTTGTTTCTCCACACTTTCCCTCCCAGGTAAAAACAACTCATTGCCAATCTGGTCTCCTGGCTAATATTCCAGATTTAACCCTCAACCCGTGAACGTGGTTCGTTTTTGACTGGTCAAAAAAAAAGTTTTTTTTCGCGAGTTGCTCAATATTAATTGAAAATAACGATTCCTTTTCTTTCTTCTAGGCACGCACGAAGGTGCAACGGTTCAAAACATCGACAGTTACGTAGAACGATTGGAAACCCTGTTGAGCGGCAATGCCGAAGCGTCATTGAGAAGCGCAGCGAGAAGCGCGGTTTCGCGACTCGAACTTATCGGATGACGATCGCCCTCGACGACTCCACCAGCGACAACTACCACGACGATCGCTACAAGCTCATCCGCCACGAAACACCATCGTTCGCGACATTTGCATCGAAAGTAACTTGCGTTGTTTCTCCCCATCCAGCTCCCCGAGTCCCTTTCTCGTTATTTAAAAACACAATTTTACTTTCATACGTATATCTAGCAAATCACTAGAAATTGGAAAACGCCAAATCAAAATGTGCCCCGATTCGCGAAGGAAATTTTGTTCGATTGGTTCAATGAAAATTTGATCTTTTTTTTTGGTATTTCATAATTATACCAAAGTTTTCACAAATAATTAATTTCAGTTTGTAAAAGACGAAGAGGGGTGGGTTATAGAAACTTCGGTTTGAAAAAAGCAACGATGACTTTGAACCCTGTTTGACACTTTTAGGAAAAAAAATTAAAGCGATCGAAATATAGATCTCAATAACCTCAAATTTTGTGTCCAACTTGTTTTTGGTCTAAAATCAGTTTTTATAAAAATTTTCGGGTGATTCATTTTCCGTGACTCGCCCGGTATATAAATATATATATATATGAATGTATATAACGTAACGTCAGTTTTGTATTCGATTCACGATCGTAAAAATACGAGAGATTTAAGTTTTAGCTTAACTTGTGCGAGACTGTCATAACTTAATGATGATTATTATACCGAATAAATACGACTAATGACACAACGTCCGTTCGTTTCGTAAATATATTTTTTATTCTTCCTACCGTGTTTCTGATTCTTGACAAAACCGCTGGTCACGGATTTCCCAGGCTGTCTCTCAGCTGACTCAACGAGTACCTGAGGAATATTCGAAATTAATAAACGGCCCAGAGTTTGAAGAGTATTCCACACGAGAATGTCAAAAGTGATTACAATAGTGTCCAATCGTAACAATTTACCTGAGGGAAGCAGCGTTAGGCCTTTTCGACTTTTCCAGGTCGTCCACAATTTTCTCGATTTGTGGCAGTGCCGTATCGACGATATCCATGTTCACCTTGATCATCGAACGCAAAAACTCGAACGCGCATTGCGCATTGTACGTCAGAAATTTTAACAAAATCGTTATCACCGCGTTCTTTAATTTTTCCCTGAAAACGAAAGACACAAGGGATTGCTCAATTGAGGATTTGTACTTTTTTGTTTTGTCGTTTCCATCTGACTTCCATCAATAATAATGAAAAGTGGATAAAAATAGGTAACGAAAAAACAATTAATCGAGTATATTCAATTATAAATACTGCCGTTGCTGCAAAATATTTTTTTTTTAAAGAAGCAAGTAAAATCAGTTTTAAATTAGTTTCACGTTTGTGTACATATTTTTATCTGTGATTGTCATGAGGTTAATCATTCCATTAATCAAATCTAACGATATAAATATATAATTTCCTAATTTTTATCGCTTTTCAAAACTATTTGTCAACTCTGAAACCTTCTATTTTTAATGACGATACGTAAAAGCGTTTTAATGATTTTTACATCCTATAATCCTTCAAAAGAATTAAGGTGATTGAAGAGAATTCATTTTAGTGGCATTCTAACGATGAAGACTGTAATTCGTCATTAGTCCGCGTTAACATTCCGGAAATAATCACAATTGAATTCAATATTGTATTTACGTCTCACCACGTGGTATGAAAGTTGACAAACCTCAGTAACGGATCCTCGCGATAATAAGGATTCGCGGTAATTTCTCCAATGAGATCGACAGTTTGCTGTCTGTGTGGATGAAGATTGTGAACTTTGAAGTAACAGGAAACGACGTTGGGCACGCAAATCGCGACGATGAATTGTACAACGTGATTTCCATAGGTTTTTCCAGATTTCAGCAAATTTCTCAGCAACGTCATCACCTGGAATTTCATCGGTTGTTGTCATAAATCAATGATACTGCTTTTTTTTTCCTCTGATTTTTCTCTGTCCAAATTTGTTTTCTTTCGGTTTGATTAAATAGGGATTGAAACGTTCCAAAACGGAAATGATATTTTGCGAAAGAAAACGATGAAGGACTATAAAAACTTTCTTTTTCCGTACAACTTACCAAATAGCAATGCTTGTGAGTCGTGTTATCAGCCGATACTATGATAAAGCTCGCTGACAATTTTTCAAATATGAGACATGAAAAATCGATGCCCGCGTTCGCGAAGCACCGAAGTAGGCTCTCGGTTATTCTAACGTTGTCCAAATTCACGGTCACGAGTAGAGGCAAATAAGCCTCGAAAAGATCACGTATCAGTGCTTGAAGGGAAATATCGCTTCGAGGGTTCAACGTCTCTATTCCTAAGAGGATCATGGAGAATATTTTTTTTCCCAGGTGCTTGAGAAATGGATGGGGAGACGACTCGGCCAGAAGAACGAACGTGTTTATGAGTACTCGTAGAGTGTTGTTTGGCTGATTCTGCAAATTCGCGATGTCAAAATAATTCGCATTAATTATCAATGCTAATTATCATGATTAATATACATTTTTATATTACAGGGTGTCCCAATTAAGAATGTCATCTTTTAAATGGGAGGTTGGCGGTGAAATTCTGAGGCGATTGATATAAGCATGTAGGGTTCCCGGATCTGAGGAAATTCCGGAAATTTTGAAAATCGTGTTTTTTACGATTTTTTCATGAAACTTTTGGGTTTTGGGCAAAATTGATGGCAGATTCGTGCTCAGGGGATAAAATTACATCGAAATGGACTAATAAAGAAAATATTAAGAATCCAAATTTTTTTTGGATTATTGGGGAAAAAAAGTTTTTTCACTAAATCATCGATAATTTGTTTTTCTTTAGGATTTGGCACTCCACTCTGTGCTCAATGTCTTCGATATGATTGTCTCTTCAAAATGCTTCTTTTAAAATTCAAATCCGATGATTTTTCGATTTTTGGCAGAATTTCAAAGATAGACCATCGATTTTTGCCATTTTTCGAGTGAACTTTCCGGAAAAACTATAAGAGATATCCAAATGATTCCAACGCCATTATTTAAGTCAGGCAAAAACCGTTTCCAAACCCCCCTTATGAATCTCCATAGCACATAAAAAGCTCACGCTACGCCTTTTTGA